>VHZZ01000072.1:198004-241078 GCA_009801015.1 Silene noctiflora | reverse complement strand
TATATATATATATATATATATATATATATTTTGTCAATCTTTGCACATTTATTATCTATGGTTTATCGAATTTGTTGTTACTTTGATCAACTGACTCTGCCACTCTCTCTGTGTTCCATGAGTTGTGTCCTTGTTCATTACTGTTATCAATAGAAAGGGGATGTGGAGTGCTTTTATAAATTGTTAAATACAATTTCAGGCACTCTGTTTCTACACCTGTTCACATCTGTTAGTTCTTATAAAACAAGGGCGGAATAGGAGCTTACTTAGTTATTTTTGTTTCAGGTTAGTCGTTTGTCAAGGAAAAATGTTTGCTTTGCGATGTTCATGGATGAGAGCACTTTGCAAACTCTATCTTCAGAAGGCCAAAAGCCTGATAGAATGGGATACATTGGTTTGTGGAAGGTGGTCGTGGTGAAAAATCTCCCTTTTACAGACATGAGAAGGGTGGGAAAAATACCAAAACTTCTGTCCCATCGTCTTTTTCCATCTGCGAGGTAAGATTGTAGTTAGTGAATTCTGAAGGTAGAAATTTATATATTGCACATAATTACACATAATTGTACAGTAAACCCTTTTCACATGTAAATTGAGCTTACAAATTGTGAATGATACGTCAGATGACTAAGCCATGATTTGACCAATTTGGCAGAAGCTTCATAGTACTCAGACTTGGGCATTAGCTAGTGTATTTTTCTTTGTAGTTAATTAATGTATTATATAACCCCTTCAGGCAAGCTGAAAGTTGCTATATCAAAAGTCAAAACTACACTACTTGAAGAATTGTGTCGAGTCTTCGAGCTATTAAAAATCATCAAAGACTGACAGTTTAATTTCGATGTTTGTATTCTTTATGACTTGGTGAGGACTCTATAGGGGAAGTTTTAGTAAATGTATTGGGGAAAAAAAGTTGGTTTGGCATAGTGCTAATAAAGGAAAACTGCTCTTTCATTTTGTGGAAGATTAAAGGACCTTTTCTTCACCCGTAATAATGTAAAATATATTAGTCGGCTATTACAAATTTTAGGGCATTTTTTGTCAATCTAGATGTCAAATCATTTGCTGCCTAGTGGTATGCATTAAGACTGATATAGCAAATACTCCATACTTTTGTAGGCACTCAACAGTCAACACCTCATATTTCACAAGCTTGTTCTGTTGCTATGAGCATGCTTAATATTTCTGATTTTGCATTCCAGTGAACTTTTTATTTTATGCTAGGTATTCAATCTGGTTGGATAGCAAATTGCGCCTCCAACATGATCCTCTTTTGTTGTTGGAAAACTTCTTATGGCGGAAAGGCTATGAATATGCAATATCAAATCACTATGACCGTCATTGTGTTTGGGAAGAAGTTGAGCGGAACAAAAAGCTTAATAAATTCAACCACACTATGATAGACCAGCAGTTTCAGTTCTATCTGGCTGATGGGCTCAAAAGATTCAACGCTAGTGACCCTAATAAATTACTTCCAAGCAGTATGTTCCTCTGCGGCTATATGCATCTTTTGTGTTTTTTTTTTTTTTTTTTTTTTTTCTAATTTGTTTCATGAAACATGGGGGTACTTCTGTCTATTGGTGAACTAACAATCTGAGTTAAATTTACTAACAGATGTACCAGAAGGGTCTTTGATCATAAGGGCGCACACTCCTATGTCAAACCTGTTCTCCTGTTTGTGGTTCAACGAGGTGGATCGTTTCACCCCTAGGGATCAATTAAGCTTTGCATATACGTACCAGAAGTTGAGCAAGAAAAACCCTAGCAAGCCGTTCTACTTACACATGTTTAAGGTGAGATTTTGTTACAGAACTCTATTCGCAACATGAATCTTACACAAAGAAAACATCATTTTGGTGGGAAGGAGTCTTAGCCTAATTCCACTTTTGGTGCCCTAATTGCAAAAATAGAACTCATTTTTCACCATGTAATTTGACCTACTCTTTCATGAAGGGGATTTGAGAACTTGTCACTTGGGTGATTTTAACGTTTAATTAATCTTCATTTGGTAACATGAGATATCTAAGCAAAACGAATTAAAAAAAATTTAACATTGTATGAAATGTTAAGGTGAATTTCGCATAAAAAATTTCTAAAACTAGCTTATAAATCTTATAGTATCATTTCATAATCTTATACTCCGTAGTATTTTACATCATGTCACGACAATGGAATTTGTACAGTAGAGGACCAAGGTGAATTTCTCCCAAAAAAGGTTGGGTAATGCCCTTGATATAAAATGCTGTTGCTTATGATTTGCAGGACTGTGAGCGGAGACAAATTGCCAAATTGTTTCGTCATAGGTCTGATGAACAACGCAACATTGCACAGGTTACTGCAGAGTAGAAGGGAGCATATATTATTCACTGCAGAGTATTCCGCTCTCTTTTGTATTTTATGTTTGGCTGTGCCTCCCTGTTCTTGAGAAGATATTTAACACACCACAAGATCCGTATAGGTTCAGGATGCGGGTACAACACACGACACACTGGAAATTTTCATCGCCAAGGCAAAGCTGACTACACAATTCATTTGAAATCCAAAGTGGCAATAGGATGCAGCATGACACTTTGGCCTCTAACAGCCATGATGGGAATTGATTCCTCATTTGTATCAATTTGATTACGATTCATTTAATTTGATGATGCCTCGATAAGTCATCGCTCAATACGGCTGAAATTGTTCCATTGATCTTGATAAACCACCTCCATATGTGCTTTAGAAGAAATTTCTTGATTGATATCTATAGAGTATGTATTTCTAATTTATAGACACAATGATCTATAGAGTTGATACATCTTGTCGTATTGTTGGTACCTGCATATTGATCGGAACTCTACTGAAGCATTTTTTTTACGGTTTAGTTTTTGTCACCTAATCTGATAGAAATCCGTGGTCAAAATAATAGATAGACAAATGATTAGAACAGAGGAAGTATGTTTTGAGATCAATAAGATTACACACAATTGTTCATTAATATGTTCGGTAAATATTAACAAAATAAATATCAATTACCGAGTATAAATTATTGATGTCTTAAGAAGTTTAACTCTTTCCTTAGGCAATTATACAATAAAATTAATACTAGCAATTATATAAGCTGTGATTATTTGTGGTGATCAAGTCGATCACTTTTTTCCTTCCCTTGATAACATCTTCAAACAACTCATTGATAACCGATTCAAGCAAGTCTATTCCGTGTTTCAATTCGGCAGACCTGTTCTTCAGCTCGTCCAAGCGCTCTGTCAGTTTTCCTTCATCTTCTCCCGCTTTAACAGCCTTTAATTCAGCTGTGAATACAGCCAGTGCATCCTCAATCATCTCCTTCTCGTGCAAAACGGACTTTCCTGTACTGAAAATAATGCCAGGTTTTCGCACAGATAATAAGTTTCTGTTTTGGAATATGTCGTAGAATTTCTCATGAATTTTGATGGGAATTGGATGCAGAATAGAACAGAAGACGAACAAGGAAATTGTCGATATTGTGCTGCTAATTGGTTGCAAAATATGCGTTCTACTTTTCATCTTCACTTTGGAGACAGACCCTTTATTAAGATACATTTCTCGCCATTTCCTGAACTTGAAAAGATTGTTACTCTTCTCAGTCTCGTTTCTCTCGAGTTCAATCTTACATGCCATGGTTGTCGTGGATGAAGCGTCTTTGACAGTCTTAACCATGAAATCAACCATCATCCTCCGTCTATCTAACCCTGAAAGAGCAGACTTAAGCAAGTTGCACAAGTCCAAAAGATCCAAAGACACACTCATATAGTCATCAACCATGGCCGAACCTTCCCAAGGACTGCAATCTTTACTCCTCTCGAAATAAACGAGGAAATGAGAGTGAGCCTTCTTGACGAAGATCATGGCCTCACTACACCATCGAAGAGTCGGAGGACTCTCTTCCAGAGACTTCTGAAGCCGGTGCAGGTCACTTGCTAGAGACGATATCAGCTCACTGGCTAATCCATCATTACACGAAATTGTTGATGGCGCGAAACATGTTAGCAGAATGTTTGCCATTTTCATCTACCAAAAGTATATCAGGGAAAAAAAATGTAAGTTTTTTTTCAGATTCATATAATAACAATATTCGAACGAGTTTATAGTTTATATCGGATTGCGACACCGGCCAATAAAAGCTAACAAAAAATGAATAGGACTGATAATGGTATAACTTTGCAGTGTAAACTACTCATTTTGCTGTAATTAGTGAAAAAACATACGTGAAGATCAAGAACAATATGAAGAAAGGTAAAATGGTTAAGTCACGCAATGCTATTTTGCTAAAATAGGGCAGAAAAGTGAGTTCTACCAAACAAAATGACATTTAATTATTCTACAAGTTTAGGTTAAATTTGGTGTGTTATTGCAGCAAATATGACAGGTAAATCACCTAAAAAAAAAAAAAAAAAAAAGTTCCCTTGAGTATCAAGAATCTGCCTTTTTTAATGGTTGAAACTTACAAGTTAAAATAAATATTAATGCAAATATACCTAGTCATAATAAAATTGGTTACGTTTGCGTTTTGTCAAACAAAAGGAAATTATTACGTTTGATTCATGTGTCTAATGAGGTGTAAGGCCAGTAGAATATATGAGGAGGGGGGATTTGAACCCGTAATCAATTGCTAAGATACCTTCGTCTTAACTAATAGGTTAAGCACTCTTTGGCCAAAAAGCAAATTATTAAGTTTTATAGAAGCTAACTAACTTATACCGTTAAAATAGCCATTTTCAGAATTTTTTTTTTTGGTAGAAGATAACTAATATATACCGTTAAAATATTATCGGTTAAAGTCGACATCAATAGACAATCAAATCGAAAATGTGAATATACTCGACGCGTTAGTGTTTTTTTAGATGAAATATTTGGCTGAAAAAGTCGCTAAATGTTGTCAACACCGGAGCTATCCTTGTGGCTCTTTAACAAAGTAAAGAGAAACATTGATAATTTTGAAGCTAAGATTGTCTCAAGCAGTAGACAACCAGCAACTGACTCACGAGCGAGTCAAGCACCTGCCCAAACGCCCTGTTCATGTGTCAATGCTAACAGTGCTGAACTACGACAATCATCGTCTTCCAATGCCAAGATAGACAATGACAAGCATACATGAATTCACTTTAAAATAGTCGAAACAAGGTTTTATTATATAATGATCTTCTTGGTTATTGACAAAGATCAAAATTGCAGAAAGTTGAAAAACATTAATTAAAGTTGGTATGATGATAATGTATACCCCTTGAGATGTTAAATACTGAAAATCAACAAATCTGTTTAAGGCACTTCATCAGAGCTTCGGTGTGCTCTGGCTTCCCAACTGATACGCGAACATAGCTACCCAACTCCTTATTGTTGTAGTGACGGATCATGACACCCATCTTGGCAAGGTCCTCCTGGTATTAGATATGTACAAGGCATGAGTGCTAATGAGCCAAACAAATGACCAACTAATGCCAATGTCCACGCTATGTGGCTCAACAAGTTTCGGGAATTTTGTGAACCAAATTGTTACTCGGACTTATTTTGCAAAATGCAAGTATCCAATGTCTCTAAAAGCGTGTGACGCTGCTATTTTTATGAAAAAAAAAATCCTCGTGCTTTTTCTAAAATGAATGACATACATTTATACTCATGTTTGGGTGTTTGTATCAGCGACATCTATGTCAATTGCTATGTAATAAGAAGAGTCGAAAAATTTTCCCTTTCATCCCAAATTTATTGGCTTCAATCGATTTTTCTAATAAAATGAGGTCGGGTTTAGCTAAAAAATTTCTATAATGTACAACATTTATACCTTCTCAAAAAATGTTATTATGAAAATGATAACTCCGTATTATCAAAATTAGCATACATTATAGAAAGCATATTTATATACAGTTATACACACATTTGGAGAGATTTGGTAAAATTTGATCGTTGGTTGACCACCAAAGTCAAATAGAGACAATGAATATGGGGATGAGGGATCAACATTTACTGCACACTCAATTTCTAATGTTGCTGCACATCCTAAAAACAGTCTTAACTTCCAGTCAAAGAAACACAATTAAGATGTAACAAGTGGCCAGAATATAATGTTGGCAGTAAAATCATCAAGGAAACAATACCTTCAGCTTCTTGGCGTCGAGTCCTGAAGTAACCTTGCAAAGAATAAAGTTAGAGTAACTGGGGTAAGGTGTAAGAAATGGGACTTCCTCCAGAAGCTTGAACAGTCTTTCACGTTCCTTCACCAAAGCATCTTTGACATTCTGCAGGGAGATAGAAATCTATCAACCTAATTACAATATATATGGAACGGTAAATGGAACAATAACTCGGAAACTTACTTCTAGATATGTGGGATTCTGCAATGCAGCACAAGCAGCTACTTCAGCAGCTACAGACACATTATATGGTTGCTTTGCTCGCCATATGTACTCGATAATGCTAGCAGGAAATGCCCCATATCCTACTCTAAGACCAGCTAAACCTGTTTAGATATGAAATAATCGATGAGATATCAAAGAAAGCACGTAAGGATACTATTAGATACCAAATCATATACAGAACTCTTTTTCATAGTACCAGCATTGTTTACGTTTATTCAAGTAACACTTTGGGAATATCACTAAAAACCATGGTATCAAATCTTTGTCGTGACGCAGCACGACAACCGAATTATCAACGTTACCACAGTATTAAGGCAGTATTGGTGAGATCGCGATGGACTGCTTATGAGATCAACTCTTAAATTGAGATTTACTATCGTGCAGATACTAATTGCACTTCTACATGTCCAATAATAAGCAATAAAAACGGAATATTCTAGGTAGATAAACAAAGAATACCAGCTCTTTTGCTAAAGGTTCGAAGGACTATCAAATTCTCATGTTGCTTCACCCATTTCATTCGAGATTCCAAACCTGAAAACTCAACGTATGCTTCATCTAGAATCACCAGTACTGGAAGATTAAGAATTTTTAATAGATCACCATCACTTATTATACTGCAATGGAAAGCAAGTATATGGTCAATATAGTGTAAGTGAAATTATCTTACTATGAAAGCCATCTATGGAAATGCATGAAAGTAAACTGTATAAGGACGGTTATTAAGACGTTTCTTATTTTGCTACTTTTCAAAGAGAACACCGCCTCACATGCAATACTGAAAGCAGTCTAGATGCTTAATGCCTTAATGAAGTCTTAAATTTTTACCACAAAATTTTCCCCTAAATATCTAAGAACAATGTCATATGAACATAACCTCATCCAAGGTCATTATACCTCTAGATGAAAATATAGTCTATGCAGAGCGGAAACCAGCACGGTCTAGCATAGTGGCTAGAAATTCGTAGCAATATCGTTAAAATTTTCTTATTTTATTTCAGCAGGTCAATAATTGTTGCAGACTTGCAAATTGCAATGCTGGAAGTGTTACACTTAGCTTAATTCCTAACAGTGCACAAAGTATACCTACTCACACATCCCTTACTACAGCAGAAAACGAACAAGTATATACAGAAAAAAAGAAATTCCAATATAACTGCAGCTACCACTCACCTCCCATCTGGGTTATTTGGGGATGTAAGAAATATGCATTTCGGCTTTTCTAGTTCAACCGTCTCTGTTATTTTTTCTACATTCAGGCTGAAATCAGCATTTCTTGGAACTGTAAAGTACAATGAAATCAACATGTGTATCAGCAAAACAGCTACAACACCAAACAAAAACAAAACTACAAACGAAACTTCTTGACTCATGATCAAAGAATCGTTCTCACCCTTAAGAACAACGGCTCCATTTACATTTGCATCAAATTCATACATTGTAAACGTTGGTGGGCAATCAACTACCTTCTCACCAGGTTCCAGCACACAACTGAGCTACAAAATTATTTAAAAAGAGATAAGACACGTTGAGTCCATTAAAGAAACAGAAAGAGGGGATGCTTGAAAACTTCAGTTTAAGGAGAATGTGTTATGGTCGCTGACCGCATGATCAAGTCAATGAGCTCATCAGCACCACATCCAGCAAGAATATACTCGGCCTCAAGGCCTGAGTCTTCAGCAAGAGCAGCACGTAATCTACGACTTTCCGGGTCAGGATAAATGTAAGGAAATTTCATGTTCCCTAGAGCATCAAATACCTATGAACAAAGAAGAATGCGGTAAACAACAGCAAATAAATATTGAACTTAATCATTGAAACAAGAAGTTCAAGACAGCTAGCAAACTCAATTAACTTTCCAAATTTCTATCACTTGCCTCTGGAGGTGGACCATATGGATTCTCATTTGCATCCAGTTTGATGATATCCTCCGGTTTTCTACCAAGACGAGTTGATAAAACCTATCACAATAAAGAAGAATTAATAGGGCCATAGGGTTAGCAATTTCACCAGACACCACTAACAATGCTCCCATGCACATAATTATCTTAGCCACTCTCAAATCACACTCACATTCATCATTTTTGAGGGGAATGTTCAACCACAATTCTGAACTTGTGAGCAAAAAAGATAGATACTTTCTACAACCTAAGTCCTAAACTTCAACCTAAACTTCAGTGATAGCTTCATACACTATCTCACACATATTTGTCACTCAATAATCACATAAACTTGACCCAATCTCCACAATGAAACTCTAAAACATATATTTATCCTCAAATTCATTACCTTAACCGTTCTCAAATCACACTCATATTCATCACACCGATGGTTCATGCTCGACCACAATTCGGAACTATTACACAATGAAACAAGACTGAAACTTTCAGCTAGCTAAACTTCAATAATAACATCCTCTACCCTATTTCACATTTTGTCACTTCATAATAATTCTTGACAATATGATAACAACCCGTTGTTCCAAATTCCAATGTAATCAAAGACTCGTCATTCTTTGTTTCTGGATTATGATGGAATAAAACAAAATGGCTTACTAAACTCGCTACACTTCTCGCAGTATGGTATCAATCATTCAAAGCAATTCTGAATGCAATTTTCATCCTAGGTCATACGACAACAACCACTGAGCTAGGGTAAGGCCGCATACATTCGTCCCCCTTCACCTCACAATTTACGGGAGTCCTGGCACTAGGGTAATACTGTCAATGAGAACAACCCAATCCCCACAACGAAACTCGACTTATATCCAACGCAATAAGTCACAATCAGAATCTACATCAACTAACAAAACACCAATACAATAACTACCTTATCAACTCAAATCAACACACCAATTTGAAAAAAATATATACTTAATAAAACGAAATAAATACAAAAAAGATACAATCGTTGGATAAATTACCTCAAAGGGCAAAATGGGCTGATAGGGAGACAATTTCCTGAGATGGGGTCTAATAAAAGAATCACCAGAAACTTTTTGTTGAGTTTCCACATTCACTTGTTTAACAGGCAATGTAGAAGCCATAGCAACAATCCTTCTTTGATTCAATTCAAACCCACAACTTGGTTTAAAAATACTTGACTTAATTATGCATGAAGATGATGAAGTGTTGCATAAATCAATCACACCCATTAATCCTGTCTTTATTCACATTAACAATAATCAGCGGCGGAACCAGAATTTACAGTTACGGGGCTGAAAAATTTCAGCAGGGACGAACAAGTAATGGTCACATGTCAAAACCTGATTAATACCTAACATGATTATTATTAGAATTATAATTACATTATAATCAAGTGAAAGAGGGATTACCTGGGTGGATGAGGAATGAATGAATGAATGAAACCCTAAACCCCTGAAGAAGCTTTGACTCTTACAGACTTGAAAGGTGCAAGATTTAAGTGTTAAAATAATTATGAGTGATTTGTGAGTTTTTTAATCGTAGTAGCAAATCAAAAGATGCAATTTTTAACGCACGAATATAATCGCTTTAAACTTAAAACTGATTAAACCCGATAAGATAATGATAACATATAATCTCGCAAATGGGGTGCTAGTTTTAAAATATTTTAACCGTAAAACAGATATTTATTTATATACTGATATACTCGTCTTAAAAAAAATTATTGAGTTTTTATATTCACAGTAAAGTATGACTTAATGTGTGTTAGAGATGCCCTTGACCACAAAGGAAAGGAGGACCATCGCAAATTCACATGCACAATTAATTGGAATAAATTCTCATTTTATGGGCCATAACAAAGTTTCCATATGATCTCTGTGTAGTTTTTTTTTATGTAAATGATTTATTTGTACTTCCGCGGTCAATAATTTACCTTTGTTTTATTTTCCCTCACAAAATAAAGCAAAGGAAATAAAATAAATGTAAACTATTTACTGGACAATAGTTAGAAATTAAAACATATTCGTTGTTTCAATTTGTGATTGGGTCGTGATACAAATGACAAAATTACAGTTAGACGGTGATTTGTGTTGTATCGAAGTGGACTGTGGGAATAGAGAAGGATTAGTTTTTACTTGATTTTAGATGACATTTTGTTTCTAATTATTTTTCCTCTTCTATTTTCTAGTGTTTTGCTGCTAATAAGAAATCAGACAATAAATTTGTTTATAAATTGAACACATTCTCATCTATGGATGGTAGGATAGCGTTTTTGGTATTTTAATCGCCCGTCATATTTAGCGCTTTTTTTGTATCGTATGATTACCAATTACCATCTATGAAAAATCTAGTATCCCAACAAAACTATAAAACATATGTTCAATATTGGGAAATTTATCTTAATTTGTTGATTGTATATGGAGTATATCTTACTAAATTAAGAAAATCACCGGCCCATAGTTCGACAAGCTATAGTAAAATGAGTTGAATTGTATTCTAGAAATAGTGGTATGATTCATAAAACTAAAGTATTCTAAATTTAAAATAAAATTGAGACTAACATTACAAACAAATGTTGGCTCAAATTACTTCTGCTTATTGAATCGTCAATAACGTCTCCCTTACAATTGTACTAGCAAATTAATTTATCCATAAGTACATTTTCTAATGTAATCTTGCAATTAGAAAGTCATTTCTCTATCAATCACAAAATTCCCGACTATAATAAGCGAAATAAAATGCATTTCTTTTTGCGTTGCCTATCTAAACAAAAGTGTCTTTAAAGACGCTAAAATAACGAAAATAACACTAAAACGCCTAAAATGATGACAATGATAACAATAATGGCAAGATCAAAATCTATCAAACTATATAATCTATAAAATAAAATAAAATAAAAAAAAAAAAAAAAAAGTTTTTTGTGTGCGGATTACATAAAACATGAACATTATTAATCACCTAGACGTCTTCTTCACAATTTCTTTAATCGCAAAGAATTTTCCAAGGACCTTCATAAACGCTACCAAACTGGTTTTCTTGTTGTTCTTCAGTATTTTCTCAACATCTTTAACATTCGCATTATTATTATTATTATTATTACCATTATTATTAACCAAATTAAGATTTGTGGGCAAAGATTTAAATTCCACCTTTTTACGATCAACACTTCTCTTTGGAAAATCTCGCAAATTTGTCATCTTTGAACTAGTTTCGCGATGTTTTTCACAGATGTTTAACTCCTCCCATAATCTATCCATCTTCTCCTCTTGATCAAGTTTCGCCATTGTTGATCTCTTCAACAAACAACTCTCTTCTGAAAGCGAACAATTCGTTCTTGGAGTAAAGTTGTCATTTTCTTCTTCCATGGAATTTCGGTTGATCAAGTATTGTTTGAATAAATGGGTTTGATTAAGATTGATCGTGTTATATGGTACTTGTATATAGTACTTCAAAATACCCTCATATCCTTTTAGATTTTTTATGTATGGTAGTATATTCTTTATTATTTAAAGATAATTATCGAAAAGGAATTGTAATAATATCGTTAGGATACTAGATAATATATTCCCCTTCAAGGCGACTATAATCAGGAATTAATCATCAAGGGTTTGAAGCAGGTTCTGTAGTAAGCACGACGACACATCCAACACGGACCAGACCTTCGTATAAATGAGTTCAACCGCGAATGTGTTGAATCCTTAGACATCCAAAAATAAAATAAAAATTGGAAATTTGAGATTTGAGATTTGAGATTTTCCGGGCGAAACGGAAAAAAACTAGGAAAGAAAGAGAGATGTAATCTTCAAAAGATATGCTTCTGCATTTGTGTCCCAGGAGTTTGACTAATGAGCTGATTAAGAAGAATGAATATCATGACTGATGCACATGCATCTTTACACAAGATTTCGAAACGACCTCGAGTGTAAACAGAAGATGAGCAATCTTAATCAAATAAATATCTACACAGCATTTAACATCTCTATAAAACCTCTTAAAATCATGAAGAGGTTTCTTACAAGTGGTTTGAAGATCAACCACATTGTATAGGACATAATGTCATCAGGACGGCTGGTGTGTGCATCAAACGAGCAGCTCGTATCAGTATGGATTTTAAAGATGGTTCTGTTTTTGGATGTGAAGACAATGTGCCAACCCTTAGAAATTATACCTTAAAGAGAATCAAGCATGAAGTCTATGATGTCCTTGCTAATTCTTGACTCTTGAGAGGTACACTCTCGGGATCAAAAACCTCGGAGTTTAGGTGCTTAGAGCTTCGTGATGACAGTGAGATTGAAGAGCCTGAAGAATAATAAAGGATTAGAAGAGAACATGTCAACAACAGTAATAACAATACTCTAGCGCCTCTAAGGGTGCTGCAAATGGCAATTTACGGGGTTGAATCTAGGTGACCCATAATGAACACTGTATCGGGATTCGAGAAAGATCGAATGACTATTATCAAAGAAAGTGAAACCACTTTAGTAACTCGTCTTGCTTTATTCCATCATTATACAGACCCAAGGAAAGTGAGTCTTTGGCTCCATTGGGAATGGAAGCGCCAGTAGAGAGCACATACTACAAATTTCAAAAAAAGGATCCACGAAAAGTGAAAAACATGAGACAGAACAGAGATAATACTTTCACTCAAGTCCTTTGTTTTATGAAGAAGAAATGTCCCAGCCAAGATGGTTACAAATCCGCACATCTCCGTAACAATCTGGCTTCCGTTTTGTCCAGCCCAGTCCTGCACGACCAAACAGATACCGCTTTGTCAACAAAACAGCTCAAAAATTTAAGCTTCCTGAACACCAAGCAAAATTTTGACAATATGGCAAAGTGTTCACTATGTTTTATCGTTTTTTCTATACTTTTTGAGGTAAATTATTTTACTGGTCATAAACGGATTAAGATGATACTCATGATTGCATTTAGCAGACCCTAAGTTATTATGTGATTAAGGCTCAAGGCATTGTTGTTGTACTCGATATCTAACAGAATAACACTCTAACATTGAGGGAAGAGGGGAATGTTCTACACTCTAACATTAAGGCCAAGTATGTTCTCGTATCCAAGTAATTAGTTCCAAGCATTACCTACAAGCAAGTGAATACATTACCTTAAACATAATTACACTCGCCACGATGGTAAACGATGTAAACATCACGTAGTATATTGGTGATACCACAGCTGTGTTGAAAGTATCCAGAGCCTACACATGGAAGATAAAAGCATATTATTCTTAGATCCCAAAATCCAGGTCAAATGGTATAAAAAGTAACATCCTCCATGTCAAAAAAAGTCAAATTGGGCTAATTCATTGAAATGAGTGAAAGGATCCTGTTAAATAGTTAAGGCGGACATCATTACCCACCTCCCCCCCTAGGGTATTGCAAGGGTAATGCATTACCAATATGAGAGTAATAGTTCCCTGCCTTCCCTCTCGATCCCCACTCATCCTCATTTCACCGCCTCTTCATCTTCCCTTACTAGTTATTACTATCCCTTCCCCTTTTCTAGATTTTTCTAATGACATCTATTACCAAGAATACCAACAAATCCAACACTTGCCCTCAATCCAAGCGAGCCCGCAAGATATAAGGACACAATCGAGTAAGTTCAGTCAAGAAAGATGGTAATAATTCATATTTAATACTAGTGATGCATGCTTAATCGAAGATAGACAGCTTACCTTGTTTAGATAATTTATTTGAGTTAGAATACATGACACCACAAATATTGCAAATCCCCATGTTTGAGGGTATGCCAACTGGTTCATACCAGAGAATGTGAGCTTCAAAGCAATTCCAAGCGCTTTAACACCCATCACCTGTTGGCCCAATATGTGAAGATCTATTACAAAACATAAATGGTGAATAATTCCAAATATTGTAGTATGCGACCTACATACCGACAAAGATCCCACAAGCGAGCAAATTCCAATGTAAACCATCACATGCGTCTGCCCATAGTTTGGAGCAAAATGTACAATGAGAATAGAAGCTAATATCAGCACCAAAACTGCATAAAGGAGAAACCCTGCCAAAAACACAATACTTTCATCAAACACTAAATAAAATCAAGAAGGCTTTCGTGAATTTGCAAGCTCATATCAGCACCATCATAATTTATGATCAATACACGAGATACAAGAAAACAAACCTGGTTCCGTGGCAAGATCCCATACTTCTGCAACTGATTCAATTTGGCGTTCTTGAGGTGCATGTAGAACAATTGTTATTGAGCCCACGACACACAATATACAGCCAAGAATCCCAAAAATATGCAGCCTTTCTCTCAAAATTACATGAGCAAGGGTCGCACTGAAGTAAAACAACCAACACTTTAATTGACTGAAAACAATATAACAACTCCAAATGAACCAATCAGATCATTAATTCACATTACTTGCCTAACAATGATGCTAACTGCACCAAGAGGTGTTACCAAAATAGCTGGTGCAAAGGCATAAGCAGCAAAATTGGCGATTTCGCCAACAAACACTGCAGAGAAATTCGTTTATATTAGTCATTTTGAATAGTAAAGCAAATTCCTAGTTAAATTATGCTAAAAATATACTGAAAAACAAACACGCATGTTCCTAAATGGACTGCCATTAAAATGCATGACAGAAGAAGTAGAATACAGCGAAGGCAATGAGAAAAATAAATCAGTAAATCGTGTACTGTCATATGAAGGAACAATTCTTTTTAGGGAAAAAAAGGAGGGATTTCCCCCCACACACAAACCTCTAGCCCAATCAAGAAAATCACTACGATGCTCTTTCCTCTACCTCATTAGACCAGATTTAGTAGATACTCCCTCCACCCCAATAAGATTGATCACTTTTCGATATTGCTGATATCAAGAATACAAGGAAAGCACCTGAGTGCCCTTCTACTATAGAAATGTTATTATCATCCCTCGACACCTTTCGATTACTTGTGTTGGTTGAGGGTAATATGAGAATGTTACAGTTTCAACTTTCAACTTGCCAAATATAGAAAAAGAAAATTTTGGAATCAACAATAATAAAAACATGAACATTTAGTTCTGAACAGGATGAGTAAAACAAAACAAATGAACAGCAAGTGAAATAAAACAAGCGTAATCAGACTAATCACATATGTAACAAGCCTAAGTAGAGATCAAACAAACAGGGGACATTGACAAGGTAACTTTTGTTTCAAGGTCTTAGTCGTGTTTAATCTTCTGTATCTACACCAAGTTACTGGACAAGTAGATGCTGGGAGAAGGGAAAGCTATGACAGTAAGTATCCATCAAGTTGTGGTAGCTTAATTGCAATACACCTATAATAGGTAGGTGTATCCAGCAACCTATATACTTATACATGTACGTATGTAACCACTAAGGAGAGTAGGTTTACTCACTTGTTATCATGCCAATCCACCATAGTGGTTCGTACAAATAGGAGTAACCTCCGGAACCTGCAACCATGATTAGGATATCAGGACATATGTAAATGTAAAAAGATATGTGAAAGTAGCACGTTAAAAACATAAAAGATTGCTTATTGCTTAAGACCAACAAAAAGAAAAAAAAAAAAACTAGTGGTGTCTTTTGAACAAATTCAACTTGAATTTTCAACGTGCAGAAAAAGCACCTCAGTTAGGGCAAAGGTTAATCTGTATGGATAAGATCCTAAAGGAAAAATAATGGCTAATCTGTATGGATAAGATCCTAAAGGAAAAATAATGGCTAGTTTTAGGATTTGATCCCATTCGGACAAACATGAGATTGTAATAACTACAATCAAACATAAGCTCTAGGCAGGTCTTTGGGTTATAATGAAGGGTTCAACCAAGTAACCAAGGAGCAAGTAAATTAATCAAACTGTAACTCAGCATTAAGTTTCAAATTTCGATCTCTACAGCTCTACCTTAATGGCCTGGATAGCTTGTATTATTCCCATCCACTCAATAACATCAATTTAATCTCCAATCAAGCAGACAATCATGGACGATAGTGTTCATAGGCACTAAGGATTAACACCTAATTAGGTACATGACAAAGCATAGTAGGCAACAAGAAAAAGCTAAGCCATAACATGGCGCAGGGACAGGAACTTATCTGCAACACCGACCTCAAGAAAAAGAAGCAAGCAACAATATCTAAAAATGGAATTCCAACACCACCACAAATTGCACATTGTACCCCCATACAAGTACATGTGCGTACGCTCAATCACAGAACAGATTTTACTCGTAGAAAGAGCCGACATCACAGATAATAACTATAGGGGTTCTATGAGTCATTTAATTTCTTTTGTATGGCACCTCCTACATAAAACAAGCCCACAGAGACTCAAAAGGAAGGTTTTCATAGAACTCGCGGATCTAATCGCCAAGCAAAAGGCAGAACACTAATAATCTTGACTCTAACCTCCAGTTTTTACCCTTATCTAGCTCTTGTTCCAATTTTTCCAAGTAACTTCTTTTACTTATAAAACTACATACCAAACTTCTAAAGAGAAAAGCAAAATCTTTTAATATCTTATCTTTCACCATGAAACCCAAAGCGACATTCCTTTACAAGATACTCCCCCATCCTATGATCTTAGCATCTTAATATAGATACCAATATATACACAACAACAACATTACTCCAAAGCCTCAAGGGGTCCCGCAAATTGCATGGTAGGCCTTAGAATGTGTTGCTAACAGAAAGAGGTTGTTTTCGAATTACCCGAGATGAAACCAATATATATTCCCCCCTCCGATTCTCAGGAACTAACCAACATTCCCTTTTTGGCCTATTCACTAGATTGCGCTATTTCCATTTTGAGCATGCTTTTGTTAGTAAGACCCACCATCCCACTCACAACCTTAATCCTTGGCAAAATACAAATGGAGCATTTTCAAAAGAATCCAAGGTAGTACAAAATAATGAAAAGTACACAGAAGGGCAAACTATACAAGCAAATCAATACTCCAAATCCTAATGTATAACTAAATCCCAGAACAATAAGTTAATGAACACAGACAACTCAATGTAATTAAGCTCCAATGTACAATCACAAAACCACATGAATTAAGACAAAATAGCAACCTTTAACTTAGCTAAGTGTAACTTATCTCAAGCTATCATTTGAAATCAGTCTATTTGCGTTGCTAACACAAGGGTAAGGCTGCGTACATCCGATGCATAAAAACATAAAGCAATATATACCTGCTCTATAACCAGTAGAACCAGCCTTCTTAAGCCCTTTTTTCTTGACAATGAAACTTGCCCCAATGAAAAAACTAGAAGACAATGCCAAAACCAAACCCTTTATATTATCAGATGACATTCCATGGTAAAATCCCGGATTTGCCCCTGAATCTTGCATATCTCAACAATCTTATTACTTTTTACCAAATGTAAACCAAAGATCAAAACTTTTTTAACTGGGTAGTAAAAAATTGTACTTCCAACCCATTTCTACCATTTTTACTGCAATTTCACAAGGTGGGTTCTTCAGTAACCCACATTTTTCGATTCAAACTGTTAAATTCAATAAAAAAAACTAACCTAATTAGTTGAAATTCAAGAATAGGGATTGAAAATGGTAAAAAGGTGGGATTTTTGGGGTAAATTTTGAGATCTAAATGACAAGAACACCGACAGATGAGAGATGAATTGCAGAACGGTATCAGAGGTAGATTATATAAGATAAATAAGAAAGAATTGAGTAAAAATTATTCACAGTTGCAGAAGAGAGAAGGGGGAAAAAGGGTTTTTTTGGTGTCGATTATTGTGTATGAGATTATGACATTTCGGGATCAAGATTCAAGGTTCAGTAATTCAGTGTGATTTCGACATCAATTGTTTCAAAGTCCACTTTGCTTTTTTAATCTGACTTTTCTTTTTTAATTTTAATTTTAAATCCTTCAGAGGTAAAACTTAAATTTTCAGTGGAATCATAGTTTTTGTTTAGCAGATTTGATTAGAAACAGTTTTACATAATATCGTTTTCAATGTACTCCCTCCGTCCTAATCAATAAAGACCAACGAAATAGATAATTAATGACTAATACACTCCCAAAATGGAAAATAGATAATTATTGACTGGACCGGACGGAGTAGTATTTGTATAATGCAGTTTAATACAACTGTTTGTATAACTTAAGATAGGAATATAACATACTCGGTTTGATCTTTGAAATAATTTGCACAAATGTATTTTATTTTATCTTAAAATATATTTTAATAAGATTTTAGGTGTATATATATTGAGATCGAAGCAAATTGTCAAAACTTTTTATGTCCCATGTGTTAGTATCGCATGAAATTATCGGAATTATCTTAAGTGGTAAACGTTGATCTCGATCATGTTTATGTCGATTTATTTAATTTTAACATTCTCCACATTAGATTGAAAAACCGCAAGGCAATTACATTAATTACTCACGCGGCATAAAAATAATAAAAATTCAAACTGGGAGCAATGAAGATTGTTACGAACTCCGTATCAAGTCTCAACTATCAATTGGCACTACAAAAGAGCAAGGTATACAATTGTGCATAACAAAGACGAGTATCGATTCCCCATGGCTAAGAAACTACAGGAAGAAGAGGAATCGTAAGAATGTCCCTAATCAGCTATTGATCTGATATTTGCCTTCTTACCAAAAACAAAAGGTTGCTGAACTGAACAGAGCTTCCAAATATAAAGACCCCTTGGTACATACCATGTATCTCGAAATGGGCATCGGCACTTTTAGTTCAAAGAGTCTTTACTTGATTCAATAGTGTAGACTCACTCCGTCTTCTTCTCAGATAGTCGTGCACGATGCCTGAGCTCAGCCCTTTTCCAACGAACAATCAAATGACACAAGGAGAAGAGGGAGTTTACCTGTAGTAAAGGAAGAAGCAGAATTATTAGGTAAATGTGTTTTATCGTCAAAATTTATGAATGTTATATCAAGAAAGAAACTAAAATCGTATCAACACTAACCAAGATCAGCACCGCAATAATGAGAAGTGGACCAGACCATAGCACAGAGAAGAAAAGTCCAAGTGGATCAAAATAATTCTGAGTTGCAAAGCTTTCCCAGTTGTTACCCAGAATCCGGTTGATTCTTTCAGCGAGATATACACCTGACACTGCAACATAATGGGGTATTAGTCGTATAGCAGACTTTTTATGAAGAATGGTGATTGTCACACAAGTTTTTACAATACTGAATTTCGGGAAAAAAAATTATAAGAATATAGAAGGGAACCTACAAGCAAGAAGGAATAAACACATCTGAAAGTTTACATGTCTTCTAGAAAGGATTGCTGTCAGCAAAAACAGAACATGGAATCCCAAAAGGCCAATTAACCAAGGCTCCTGCAGATAAGAAGATCACAACTTTTAGAAATCGCAGGAGATATATGTTTAACAAGAGAAACACATGAAAGAAACCATAAATTCCCATAAGCATGAAAAACGTCGAAAGGAGATAAGAAATTTGCAACCTTGGTCAAAACAATATGCAGATAAAAAACAATACTAGGATTTAACAGGAAAATATTGTCAAACAAGTGAGAACTGCAAGTGGTCACAGAAATACAAGAGCTGTAAACTAGTGCACGTTTGGTAGAATGAGTCCCATTAACGGGTACCAAATTCATCCAACTTAGAACAAATAAAGTGAAAATTAACGGAAGGAGCATTCACAAGGTGGTGAGGACGGTTAACTATATCTGATGGTGTCCCATAGACAATGGTCATTACCTCTATTGATGATTGAGAACTACATCCAACCAGCCCTCCCCACACCTTTTTTCCACATATTGTCCCTTATTTCTACAGTATTAGGAAAGATCTCATTACATTGTGCTTGGGATTACTTCCTAGTTCCTAACATACATGACCTTAGCTCGAGACTTCTCCTTCCCAGCACCTTTACCCTTCTCCCTACAGGGAATCCACTTCCATATCTAGAATGAAGAAACTAGCGTTATCTTAGGTCAAGTATCCTAGACAGAAAATCATACACTCCATTGCGTATGTAAAACAATCCTTGTGTTCGACTACCAACCATGATTCCAATCACTTTATGACATGTTTAGATTCTGTGCTCAAACATGGTCTTAAGGATGCCACCACGAGTTTCAAAACTTTTAAAGGATCTCTCTTTGTCCTTTGTCTAACCAACATCCATCTAAGGAAATTACACTCAGGTTTCACTAATCCACTTTGGAGCCCTAAGATTTGAGTTACTTTCAACTTTGGTGACCTAAAATGCAGAGTAGCTGATATTCACAAAATAACAGTCGAAATAAAGTACGTAGTTTTCTCTTTGCAAAAATATGTAAAAATTCACCTTCATATTTACACTCGATTCTGCTGATAAACATCACAAACTAGCATAAGTTTTGACTTTACTTTGCCTTGATATTACGTTCATGTAAATTTCCACACTTGATTTTGCTGATAAACATCAGTAGTCGACATAAAATTTAACTTCGCTATATCCTAGGTCATCAAAGTGAGAATTTGTCCAAACTTCAAATCCGACGCCACCAAATTGCGAAATCTATCAAAACTAAAGTCTATCACACTGAAATATGAAAACCCTCACGATAACAAAGTAGAACTAAACCAAACCTCATCTACTCAAACACAAATTTTCTTTAATTCAATTTGCTGAACCTGAACCAAATATCACATTAACAACTCAATTATTTACATCAGATACACTTCACTACTGCAAACTAACCACATCACAACATCAATACAAAATTCCAGCAAACTCATGAAATTCACCTCACCTTGACACTAAAACCACTTCAAAACTCAAATGACATCACTAACTAATCGCACATGAAATCGAACTACTTGGCTACTTGGGCCATGTTACTTCGGACTTAATTTCAGTTCAATTCAGTTGAGTTCATTTAACATCGTCCTATAAGTTTAGTTCAATTCTTTTTCTCTTCAGCTCAGTCGGTTCGTACAGTTCAATTCATTTTTACTCTTCAGTTCAGTCAGTTCCGCAAAGATCGGCGCTTTAAAATTAAAACCACTTCAAAACCTAAGTAATATCAATAACTAATCGCACACAAAATCGAACTACTCGACTATTTACGGCATGTTCTTTTGGACTTAATTTCAGTTCGCATCTGCTCTATTCAGTTAAGGTCCTATAAGTTTAGCTCCGCTCCATTCATTTTTACTCTTCAATTCAGTCAGTTCCGTACAGTTCAGTTCAATTTTACTCTTCAATTCAGTCAATTCCGTACAGTTCAGTTCAGATAATTTCAATCCAAAAATCCGCGCCTTAATCTCATTCAAAACAGATTGAATTCGATAACGACGGCGATAACAACATCAACAATCGCAACAATAACAACAATCGCAACAATAACAACAATCGAACTACTCAACTACTTCATCTAATTCATAACAGATCAAATTCAATAAAAATTGAAGAAGAAAAGGCGAACCTTCCAATCAATAGCGTGGAAAAAACCGAGGAAATTATCGTAAGCAGGAGCGAAACCAGATCGAAGTTCAGCGGAAAATCCTTGGATTAAATCCGCCATTTGATTCATGTGTTCCTCCATTGCTGATCTTATTTCCTCCATTGTTGAATCACTAGGTTAAGCTTAAGTCGCTTTACAATGCAGAAAAACCTTACAATTTTCTGGAGATTTGAAGATTTATTCAAGATTTTACGGAGGATAATTCCTGAGTTTATGAATTTGATTATACAACTAACACTAAACAATTAACAAAGCCATTGCTGTTTTTCGTTCCTTTTTTTCTGTTTTTTTTTTTCTTTCTCCGATTTAACTATCAGCCCAAAAGAAAAGGTAGATACTTCCTCTATATAACTTCATTCTACCTATTTCATTTTTCAACACTATTCACAAATAAGTCTTTAATTTCAATTTTCGTTCAATACAACACGTGAAAATATATTTATGTGGGTCTTGTTTGATTCGTCTTTACGAAGACATTAAAAATATCTAACTTTTATAGTTTTTGCAAATACGTAGCTAATGATATTTAGCGCTTAAAACGTGCGTTGACAAACGTGAAAAAGTAAAGTGGTAGAGTAGAGTTGAATGGAGTAAGTAGTATTTTTAGTTGGCAATTCGGCGTAGAACAAATACTTTTGTGTACACTAATTTTTGGTGCAAGACCATTTTTACGTATAGCCATTTTACAGGAAAAATCAATAAATAAAAGGTATTATAAGTGGTTATTTTTGGAATGTTTAAGCCTATTAACTGCCGGTTTTATACTAATTATTGTGTAAAACTGTTTCATACAAGTAACTTTCTAGAATTTATTGTAAAAGCGTCCGCTTTTTTTTTGTTACGTAAATATCTATTTTCTATAAACATAGTTATAATTTTTATTGAGTATTTGGTAAATGCTAGAGGGTTTTGCAATATTTTATTTAAAATGTGCGTTAAACCAATGCTATTTACGAATATGTATTGGTCTATGTGACTATGTGTAATAATGGATATAGTTGTTATCCGATGGCTTCCTCCACCTCATCGATAGGTATTACTAAATACAGACGGGGCTTCTAAAGGAAATCCAGGTTTAGAAGGAGGTGACATAGGTATTTCTAAGTAGGGCTTCTAATGGAAATATGTTAAATATTTGTCAATAGGCACTCAATATGCCTTTTAAATACAGTACTAAAAAATGTTAAATAGTTGTCTAATAAAACCCAAAATCTGTTGGGAATATAACCTAAGGCTAAACATTATCCTGTCCTAATTAAACTAGGTTTACTAGTTATATTGGAATAGTCTTTTTTAAGTCCTACGAATTCTAATTAAACTGGCTTTCCTAATTACGTTAGAGTAGAAAAAAAAAAAATTATAATTTTATATACTAACATAATTGGCTCCTTAACATGTGCTCATTGGCACACATATAGAAAAATATTAATACAAACTGAACATAACTTTCTTTTGATACATATTTTCATAATAATCGTATCTGTTTTATCATTTTTTGTAACCAATTTTTTTAGCTAATTTTATATTATACTTATCCAATTTACTACTTTTAGTAACATTTTTATTTCAAATTATAATTAGTTTTCTAATACATTTTTCAAGGGACCGACTTTTAAGAATATATTTGACTCTTTGCAATAGAAAAGGTAAAAATATCACTATTAATAAAACTACGACGTATATCAATTGACATTAGTTAAATAAGATTGTCAATTTAAAATTTCACTTCAAAATGATAAAGTACTTATTATTTTTGAAATCTAAAGTTGTGTTTTTTTACTCAGATTAAGAAAACAATTTACATAAGTTAGGCAAGTTTCATTAATAATATAAATCAAATGGTAATAAATTTGGTGGATCTGTACATTTTAGGATTGTTCATGTATAATCTACGGAAAGAACGAAACAAAGAATTGGGTTTACAATTTGTGAAGTTGGGTGGGAAAACTAAATTAAACAATGAACGTGGAATTGACACGTGACATATTGGTTCCTCTATTATACTTTTATATAGAATATAGATAAATAATGATAGCTGTTAGTTTATTTTTTATTTTTTTTATCTTCTATGAGATTCTTCAATAAAATATTAATTTAAGTTACCTTATGAGATAAATATCACCGAAAAAAATTATTGTTTATGTTCATATTTATGATTTTTTATTTGGAGTGTTTTAAGAAACTTGGAGACTACCACATGTTTCGAAAAAACTCTCTTTTATATTGATACATTGATTGATTGATTGATTGAAGTTGTCTTTTTAAAGTCCTACAAATTCTAATTAAACTAGCTTTCCTAATTACGTTAGAGTAACTCAATTTTAAAAAAAAAAAAAAAGTTATAATTTTATATACTAATATAAATAGTTATCTTTCCTGTCATTATCGCAATTTCTCAATAAAACTTATTTTCCTAGTCTCATGGTAAATACGCCCCAAATTTAGGTTTATATATGCTGCATGTTTTCTAAGGAGACGGTAAATTTAGGAATTACCTGCTAGCCTTCCATGGTGAAACTAGGGGAAAATCATGCCCTAAATTCAGGTAAATTCAATTAAACATAAATTTCTTAACTTTTAATTCACTACTTAGTTTCTTAACTTAGTTTGTTTGTATTCTTTATAATTAATTTAAAACATAAATACGTGGATGTATTCCCTCGGTCCCAATGAATTGTTTACTCCTCGCAAAGAATATATAAAAGCTAAACATATACGGAGTATATGAATGAGACGGAGGGAGTAAATATTAGGATTATAAAAGCTGTTTTACTTGTGTTGATTTTTGTTGGTTATAACACGAATTGCGTCATGGATAACCAAGAAATACTTGCTTGTGTTTTTTTTTTTATGCTACCGGGTTTGAACCAGATCATGAGTATAATAGGTCTTAAAATTTTAACTTAAAAGGTTCTGGCTACGCCACTGCCTAATGTATCTCTTGTGTTTGAAACCATGATCAGCCGAATATGGCCGGGAATGCTCGAAGACCAAGCGAGAGAGAATGGTTGGAGGGTATTTTGATAGGCTGCCATGTGAAATCCTGCACAGCATTGCACTGATGCTACCGTTCGCCTCAATTATACAACTGAGGCGCTCGAGTAAGTTTTGGTACAACTGTCTTACAGACAATAATTTTGTAGATTTGCAATTAACTCATGCACTTGAGAAATCCCCTGTCTATCTTTTTACTGCATACGACCAAAATCGAAGGAATTGTGAAATGTATACTGTGGAACAATCAGGAGCTCATTTGACTGCCTCTAAGATCTTTAATTACTCAACTGAAATGTATGGGCATGATTTTCAAGTTCAATCAAGGGGAGGTTTGATATGTGTCTACTCGAAGGAATCAAAGAGCTTTCGTATTTTCAATCCCTATATAGGACAGGAAGTACAACTTGTTGATGTTCCTATAGTTAAAGATTGCAGTACTTTTAAACGGTGGTGCTTCAGTTATTCACCGTCCACCAAAGAGTATAAGATTCTTAAGATCGGGGTATTAAGAAGTGTGAACGAGACAAGAAGCATGGTTTTCGAACAAAATGTAGGAGCGATTACCACACTTGGTTCCAACATTTGGCGGGAAATACAGAATGTTCCCCCTGATCTGTCTATATTTGATTCATACACAGAATGTCAAGGGAAATTGTTCTGGATAAAGAAGTCCGGTTTTGTTTCATTTGATGTTGTTTCCGAAAAATTTCATGAAATTTCTGGCCCTCCACACGATCCTGTTCATGGTAGATGTGTAAGTATAATAGATAGGCTTATAAGCATGGGTGACACGGTAGGATATGTACATAATAACAGACTGTGGGTGTTGGAAGACAAAACAAAAGGCATATGGATAAACAAGTACGATTTTTCAATCTCCCCGTTGGACAAATATGCTAGCAGGGTTATAGGTACTTCAGAGAATGGCTGTTTGTTTGGCTTCATCGAAAATTCAACCAGCGTCTTTAGACTAGACATAAGACGTACACATTTCAGTGTCATCGAAATTAAATTGGACAAGTATGTAGGTGAAAAGGCTCCGGAAATGGTATGGTTTACCGCTACTCATGTCAGGAGTTTAGTTTCTCCTGTTCGAGTCATGGAAATGGGAAGTAAGCTACCAAAAGGTATTGGTAAGCAAATATATGATCCTTCGGATCTCGTGGACATTACTCTCAGGAGAAAATTCGAGACTCTGAAGTTGGATGATGATGTTTCTGAAGACGATCTTTTCAACATGTACAATCTCATGCCGGAATATGAGGTTCAACCAAAACTGAAAAGGCGAAAATTTATAACAACGGGGTAGTCAGGAAATTATTTTAGCATTAATCGATAAATTTCAACTAAAAATTTCAAAAAATCTCGATATCATTATGCAGTAGAAGGTATTGTGGAGAGAATTTCTTAGTTATAAACAAACTGCAATGTAATAAGGCGTTTTAAGAAGCCTAATTTTCAGTTTCTTTGAAAATTGCATTGATCTAATATTCTAAATAGTACTCTGTAATTATTTCATCGAAAATGAAAAATATCGTTCTTGGATATTACGAATTTACGAGACAAAACTGGATTTTTATGCGAAAACGATGCCCGATTTTCATCATATACAAAAATGTCAAGTTCTGGGAGTTTGTATACTAGAACAATGAAAAACTCTACAAAAAAAAGTTACCACTAATATGAGCTACAACACCATGAAGACACAGTTACAAGAATCCTATCTTGCCAACCCAAAGAAATAGCTCGGCCGTTGTCTCTTTCGTAAACTGTAAACCCGCCACCACCGCCACACTCGCCCTCGAAGCCACGATGATAATGACTTCCTATTTTTAGTAATAGCTTGGCTTGAATGTTCACCTTGGAACTCAACTCCATAGCCTTAAACCCATGACTCTCCATCCTCCCTTTCCATGTCTCCAACATCTCAAATCGCGAGCACTTCACCACCTCGTCCCCACCAACCGCCTCCTTAATCTCTCTTCCAAGATGATTCTTCTCGATACTCACCCTCTCCACGCTCTCTAGCGGGAGGCAGTCGTCCAATGAATCAAACATGGCAGCATGATAATGCAGCGCATCAATGTAATTTGAAAGTACTCCGCAGTTGTTTCTACTTCCTTCCCGTTCTGCTAATATTAGAATTGAAGGTTTTAACAAGTGTACATTACTCAAGGTCTCCGAAATATTTACAATGTCAGTTAAACTACTTAGGTAAAAAACAAGATTAACCGCGACTGTTTCACTGTCTTTCCGCTGTAGGTTGACGATCTTTGACCCTCTTATCAACCCATGGAATTCAAAAACTATGTTCTGAAATCCCTTACAGAAACTTACAAGTCTGGTTTCAGTGTCGGTAAGCTCTTCCAAGGTTTTACCAATACCTGTAACGCGAAAAGATACTGACCGATCTGCCTCCGATGCTTTCTCAGAAAGCGACTGAATAAGAGAAGGCCACTGAAAACCATGTGAAATGTCAAAATCAACCACATGCAAGGACCAGTTATTTATACCCTGTTCCCTTTCAAATGCTTCAAGTATAGCTTGATTAGCAGTAAAATGAGCAAACTGGTAAAAGGGAGAGACTTTATATAAATGAGTGAAAGCCAAAAACTCGTCTCGAGCTGTTGGTTTGCTCATTACCATACTGTAAAATGAAGATTTCGGGGTTAAAAGTCTTGCAGTTAATCCATCAGCAAAATAAGCAGCAACCCTTTCACCAGAATCACCTTTTACTGAGACATACCTGTACAGCTCCGTCAGATTATCGACAGCTGCGCTTGCGTTTTTTTCGTTGATTAACGTGGCTGATACCAACAGCAAATGGATAAGATGCAAACCCGACCCATCCTGAACTGAACCCTTTCCCTTTTGCTTGCAACTCAACATTCTCCGTCTTTCATGCAGCAGCCTGATTATCTTCCCTTCGTAGTCTTTTCCTGAAGTACCTAGAGCAGTAATAACGCTATCGTTTCTTTTCCTCTTCAGCTTCCTCTCTACATGGTTAGAATAACTTACAGTTGCTAAGGTAAGACTCAAAAGATCCTCGTTCTTCTCAATCGTTTCCATAATTACAGACTCTCAGAATGCTAAACAGGCTTACAAAAGTTTACTAAATCAGATATGGAGAATGTAATTGTAAAGTTAGTGTACAGAAAGTGGAGTGTGGAATAATCTTGCATAAAATTCTTTTGCAGTACATAAGAAAGCACCAAAGATAGGAGGATATATATATAAATAAACAAAAGAGACTTAGGCTAATGATCTACTAATCCTGTATTTTAGGCTTAAGGGTCATTTAAACAGTTTAAGCTCCCATTTTTTCGGCATAAATAAATACAAGATAAAGGGCAGTTTGCCAAGTGTGAAGGGTCTCCTTTACATATCCTTTGGTAGATTTGAAAAGCAAGAAATGTTATCGACAAACGACAAACATCGAAGAAAAGTGTTTAATCTAACCTACCAGCTCCTGAGATTTGATACACTTAACCACACAATGCCTAGATACGCACCATAAAGATACTCAATCTATGCTTAAAATATAAGAAAAAGTTCAACTACTTCAAATTAGTGTTTTCTACAGATTCTGGCAAATAAACTATTCAAGTATTGTCTAATACTTGGAATCAAGTAACAGGAACAATGCTCCTATAGCTGGTCTAATACTATTTAATAACCTGAAGGAATATACTAATATACATGATCAGATTTTATGAAATATATTAGTTCTATGATGAAGATTATGGTCCGAACACACACGTTCAGAATCAAGGAAATAGATACCCTCTAATTATATTTTTTTCAGAAGTCAACCACAAACGAACAGGTAAAAACTAAACATCAAAACGTTTTGAATCTGGGGGGAATTTGCGGGTAGATGCAACCCTCGACGCAATTTTAATATGGTCATCCGGCTCTGTGTTGTTAACAAATGACATAATATAAGGATAAGACTATGTACATCGAAGGGGTGGGTATTCCAACGACAGGACGACACACGACAGTATTAACTAGGACAAGACCTCATAAGAAGTGAATCAGGAACCAGCAATTATTTCAATCAAATTTATTAGTCATATAAACACAGTTGAATCTTCCTTTAAGAAAAGAAGACAATAAATTTGTTTTGATATTATGTGTATAAGCATACAGAATAAGAATCAGGGTATAGAATATCCAGTCTTTCTTTACACAGTGCCACTTGTATTACTCTGACATAGTCTCTGAAGGGCTTATAACCTCAAAAGCTGCACACAATCTCAAGGCTTTTGAGTTTTGACCCATTACACCATAACAAATATGTCTAGTAAATACACATGTTCCTATAGTTTATCTCTTGTCTCTTACAGCAAGACAAATGCTTAACAATTAAATAATAATATATAGATCCGAATGACCGAATTTTAAGGGGTATCAGCTGCATATGGGCTAATGGCTCAACAACAAAGATTTAGTAGCGACAGCCGCTTCTGAGATCATATCTCAAACCCTCTGTTACTCCGACACTTCACTTGACTACAGTGTCGCGTGTCCGACACGACACGACACTTCGACACTTCAATTTAGACCACAAAATAGGAAAATTCACCCAAAATAGCCGTGTCCGACACTCTGATACGTGTCAGTGTCCGACACGTGTCGGAGAGTCGGAGTAACACAGCTCAAACCGAGATTGAATTACCGACTTTAAACGAGCTTAAACAAACATACTCTCACTTGGGTTGATACCACTTCCATGGTTTAAAGGGATATTCATAATTACTCAACCAAGGTTAACAAAAGATGCCTTAACATCAGTACAGCATCTTTTTCATGGGATTTACATAGGTTTGAAGCTCATCAAAGGGCATCAGAGAACAGTTCAAGATGTCAAATGACATCATCCGTGAAGTATCAACAACCACAATGCAATTTAATTAGTCCCAACTAAATCTACAGGACCAAGTCAGAAGCCAATTATAAGCTCAATCATACTACCTAACATTCTTCAGTGGAAAGATTTCTTGAAACTATAGTCTATAGGTCTATGGCTATAGATTGTGTCACCATCATCTCAGACTTGTACCAATATTAGTTTACACTATGCAGCTGTGCTTAAGATTCCACTGTACTAATTTGCTTAAACAATACCCTCATATAGATTTTTTCCTTTAAAATCACTAACGTTCCCAAGAATTTAATATTCTTAAGTGTAAAGGGAGCCACATGTTCAGTTTTCGATGCTGACGGGTTTTATAATACCACCCGCTCAATTATTGGACTAGTTAAGCTAGCTGACATCTACACAGTTATAAAAACATTATTGAGTGAAGAAATCAATGTAATTTCATGCAAGAAACAAACATTCACTCTGAAGCATTTCATTCTGAAAATGAAAGCATAATAAAGCAATATTTTTCTAGAGCTACTTCAAGGGAATCTTAACTCTCAAGTAATATGATAGGTCATTAGTAAAAACAGTCCTAAATCCACCTGTTTATGAGGAAGTATAGACACCCTAAAGATGAGGAAGACAGACAGGAATCTTGACATTGAAATACTGATGATATCCAATCAAAAATTCAGAACTACTCCAACTTCCTCTTACCATCTAAGAGGCCAAAACAGTTGATGAAAAGCTGATACCATATCAATAAAGACATGTAATAGTGTAATAGTGGCTCTTCCTCAATACTGGCTTAAGGATTTTTTTTTAGTTATTAGTACGTACTCCCTCCCATCGTTCTATTTCTTCACATTTTCTTTTTCATTGTCAAACTTGACGAATTAAGAACATGAATGAATCAAAAAATAAAAATTATTAATAAATAAAACAAAATTATTTACATTTATCATAAAAAATTGTTTCACAAAATATTATTTTCAACAAAAAAAATGTTATATATACATGTCGGATTTTGCAGTCAAAGTACCCACTTGAAGATGGCATAAAAGGAAATGGGAAGAAATAAAAAAAATGGGAGGGAATACGATTTTAGAAATCTTAAGAACATTGTTTTTTTTTTTTTTTTTTTTTTTTATCGTTTTATTTGATCAAGAGAGTTTTTTTTTTCAAACCAATTAGAAACTTCTATCCGTCGGCATGGTTGGAACATATTTTTCCCTTTCTAAACTTAATGATTTTTCTAACCTCCAATAATTTCCTACCTAAACATTTGTCCTTGTCAAGAAATGACCAGCATATTCAAGAGCTTTGTTAGATCATATCTGGATCTTTTATTGCATGCGGAAGTTCCTTGGTTTTTCTTCGGATAAACGCCATGTTGGCTGTTTTGGGTGGCCATTATCTCTACTAAAAATCAAGTGGAATATGGTCACCCACCATTCCCAAATATTTCTTTACATTTTCTCATACTAGATAATATTATAGGAGTGCACTTGTATTATTGCAACTACTTCTCCATATCTAAAGTTCTGGTATCTAAATTCAAACCGACAAATCTTGTGTAAAACAATCTTATATTAGAACACAAAATACTAACACAATATCATTTGCCACCGTTTTAAGCTTAGGACCGCTTCTTTTTTATACTATGTAGTTCATTTATTGCTAGATACAATTACTTTGTCGTAGGCATAAGACGGTCTTAAGCAACACTAACTCGTAGAACAATATTAACTTTTATGGGTTTTGAAGTACAAGAAGCATGCATCTAGCTTTTCTTAAGCATTTAAAGAAACTATCACTTGCGTAAATTCAATGCATTCGGTCATATTATAATGAGTAAGTAGGAAAACCGAAAGGAGCATAAATAACAGATTTATAAAGAAAAGGGGATCTAATCTAGCGCAAGTAAAGCATGGATTATGCCACTTTTTGGGTTAAAAGACTTGATTTCCGGGTGAGCAATAGTCAACACCTTAATTTGTTTCTTCTTCCATTTTGAAACCAACCCAGCCACTAAAGACCACATGTTTCAGAACATCAACAAAAGTGCCTCATGATCTTCAAAGATAAGGGAGTAGAAAATTTACACACTTGAGCTAGCTGGTAAAGTCACCAAGTAGACGAGTGGTAGTACTCGGACCTGGGCGTGTCCATGTAACTCGTCAAAAGCAAAAGGGTTTCTGACAATTTCGTAGAATAGGAGTAACAGACAACAGAATGTGTCATGTCCACTGCTGAAAGTGACTAGTGAAGTGTTTCCTTCACAAACAGTTCACACTTAAGCAGCAAGACCTTCAGAAAGGATGACAAAGATTTCAAAAACACAAACTTGAAACAAGAAAATGGAGGCCATAGACATTTTAATCATGAAATATTTAATGCAAAGTGCAACAATAATGCATATTATTGACATTTTAAATACAAATTTATTACGTAATACAAGTACTGAATTTGGATATAGTTACCAGATTGAGTCATTATTGTTTCTGAAGGGCTGAAAATGGAGACTTCTTAAGCTTCCTCTTGGAAAAGAAGGATAACACTGATCCTACCAAAGGCCAACTTGTAACTATGGCCACGTAAGCAAGCAGCCACATTGATTTCCTAGAATGTCGTGAGAGCTGATCCAAACGCCGCTTGATAAGGGAAGTGGCTCTCCATGCAGTGTTGTCAGAGGTGTTGCTGACCTGTTCAGGGGTTTGAGAAACCAAAGGAACGTCATTTGACACACAATCCTTCACTTGCTCAGCTTGCTCCGATGTGTCCCCAGTATATTTATCCAACTCAGATGAGTCTTCAGCCCTATCAGTTTTTGATGGTTGATTGCTCGCAGCAGCAACCATTCCATCCTCGGATATATTTACAAACGGGCCCTGGTCTATTGAAGGTTCAAATGTAGGAACAAGGGCCGAATTCTGCTATGTATGATCAGTATCGTTGTCATTAACTAATTCATGTGTGTAATTCTGATAGTATATAAGTCCTAGTGGATAATCAATTGAAACTAGAAAGAAAGATACTGACCTTATATTGTTTATGCATGTATGGACTCAAGTGTAGAACACCGAGGAATTCATTGGTGGCCCTAACCCACCTGCAAATGCATGATAGTTCAGTGAAGCTGATATGTGACAACTGATAACTTCACACAAAATTATTGATCTTATTGAGTATTAGGTGAATACCAGACGCTGGAAGCAGTTAACCCTTCGAAAAAAGCCAGATGACCACCATGTTGTGGAGTAGCCAGAACAATGTTTCTATTCACTCTGTAAACAAACATCTACTCAGAAAACATCGCGTCGGGCCCACTAAATGCACAATTAATAGCATGACAAAAGACAAGCAGACCTGCATTCATCCCATGGAATGGCTTCCGAGGTGCAAACTGGATCGTCCAATGCACTGATGCAGAGAAGTGGGATAGCCACTTTTACCACATAACTAGAACTGCTACTGTGTCTGTAATATGAGTCAACAGTCTGAAGATATGGACAAAAAGTTCAGAAACTAGAAGTAGGGGTTACACCTAGGCATGGAACAAAAAACAGCGGAATAACGCGCATAGTACCTACCTCATACTTCCCCACAATACGAGTGGCATGATTATCAAAATCCCGAATGCTGCGAGACTGTAACATCATATCATAAAATCAAAGAAGGCCAGTCAATAACTTTGTACTTTAAATTTTTTGCCACAAGAAAGCCGCCCCTGTGAAGTAGTGATCAGTCATTGCAATCTTTAATGCAAATTTTATTGCGGGTCATTCGAAAATAGCCTCTCAATGTTTCCTAACAAAAGGATTAAGTTGAGTACATTAGGACGGAGGAGTGTTTGCAACAATAGGCAATGTTGTTGTCATCGATGATAGTAGCGATGGTAGTGGTATAACAACTAAACACCTTCACTGCTGGGTTATAAAGGACGGGAAATCCTTGAATTAGTTATATGGTGTTGTACGCTAACATGTACTATATTCACATAAACAAACAACACACTCTTAATAGTCTGACAAAGAAAACTAACCTTGATTATTCCATCCCAATTAGCAAGACGAGAATAGCGTGGCTCATGCCTGCAATTCCATCAGGGGAGAAAAGGTCATAAAACAATAATAAATATATTGCTACATTTCAACTTGAAAAGGTAAATGACATTCTGTTTAGCTACAAAACCAGATCAGTAAGAATTTAACTGACGTAAATGAAAAAAAACTTACAATTGTGCATAACCTTGCAGACCAATGGCTAACGCTCTGTCATAAAACTTTTGGACAAATCTGCGACAAATAAATCTTGAACCAATCTGAGTACGAAAAAAGAACAGATGAGTAAGAAACAGGTATGAATGTAAGGATGAGGAAACTACTTTTTAACAGACATATCCCAATGATGGATGATTCAATCATGTTAAAAGAACAAAACTCCAACATATAAAAAGGTAAACCAAACTGAGAATATTGTAAGTCACGTGAGATAAGGTTGTTATACCACACAAGACAAGAGCAGAAATACATTGAGTAAACTACCCTACAAAAGAAACGCCCTGAAGGGAAAATACCACTTTGAAAACAGAACAAATTTCCATGCTCTTGAGCACAATCCAATAATCACTTTTTTACAAGGTAATAGACCAAGGGTGCAGAGTGCAGACAAACAAGTACAGTTAGAAAAACGAAAATGTATTACTTGTATTCCAACATATTCAATCCTTTTGTGCAGAGTGTGAGCTTATGCAAGTTTAATGGAAACCTATCTACTAGAAGGCCAAGCTATCGGTCTGTTTTTCAAGAAACACATTTCGCCAACTCGTATGTAGGCTTTGCCAAGGATTCATGGAACACGTAAGTTTGGTTCATAACCAATCTCGTAAAATAACAATGATTTACATCTTATAAAGGGTTTTGTAGCCCAATTAAACCATATACAAAGGATTTTGAACTTACCAAAAGATCCCATGGAGAGCAGATGGCAACAGCTCCTGCAACTGGAATGTCGTCTCCTTCTTCAGCAAGGTATTTCACCTAAATGAATAGTCATAACATCAATAAAATGCACTATGAAGGAGTTGATTGTTCTATTATAAATCTTGTAACACTAAAAGTGTCCTAAGTTCAATCTGAGTACCATTACATGAGTGTCGTCAACATCTGATTCCTGAATTTTTATACAAGTATGTCGTGAATATGACACCAAAGGAGTGATGCCCACACAGAAAATTAAATTAAGGACTAAGGAAGTGATGCAAATAAACAGAAGGAGAGCTACGATTTATCTTCAAATAGGGGAAACTAGATATCTAATATCTATGCAAACAATCTAAAAACTTGAGTGCCTTTGCTGATTTGCTAATACATTATACATCTATAGTGAAGCTCAAACACAACAATTTACGCAAATAGATAACAACAGAACAAATACCTAAGGGAACGATAATCACAAAGAAACCTCAATGTTCAGATAGACATACCAAAACATTGGCTCCAATGCTTGTTCCGACAATAAAGAGAGGAGCATCTGGGTATTCACAATGAAGATGCTTTACAATAACACGAATATCCTCCGTCCATGCAGCGTTATAGAAGCAATCAGACTGAAATAATCATATGTTGGATAATGCAAACGTTAGAATATAATGGTGGATTCCTGAGAACTAACAAGTCGAAAGATTCCCAAAAAGAAATCATGTCTGTTGAATCCATTTGTATTTAATGAACATTTAACTTTAGAGTTTTTTTTTGTTAAATCCTACTTTATATTTAGGGGTATTTGTAAAAAAGACTACCTTATGTTATTTTTCTTGCTTTAGACTGCCTTTATTTTCTCTTTTTTTGGTCAAAAACTACCTATGTTGAAAATATGGCGAGATTTGATCGATTTACCGACATTAACCTATCTCAAATGACTTTTTTAACATCAAACAGCAATGATCAACTACATCCAACCCCTAATTCAACCCCTAATTTAACTTCACATAAGCAAAATTTATGTTTTCACATTTCGTAATAACTTCGAACATCTACTAAAGTTAAGTGTAAGTACATTATGACTTCCCAAAGTCGGGCCTAAGCAAGATTAAACGCAAAAGAGTCGAGAGAGAGATTTCAGCTAGAAAACTAGCTAAATTTGTTTAGATTCTTAGCGTTGGTAGTTATTGACCAAGACTAAAGAAAACAAAGGTGGTAGAAAACAAAAAAAATAATGTAAGGTAGTTTTTTTACAAATACTCCTAAATATAAGGTAGTTTTTGACAAAAAAACCCTTAACTTTATAGTAAATGTCCAAAAGCATGGAGAAGTATCGAAGGTACTCTTGATTCCGTTTCCACCTTGCATTCAACAACTCCATATCAAATTTGGAACTTCTGACCAACAATAAAAAAAAATCCTAAAACTTGGACATCAATCAGTGTCCAAATCATTATGAAACCACGGTACCTCTAAGATTCTCAGACACTTAAGGAAATTTATCCAACTAAAAAGAGAAATAAAAATGTTATACACCAGCCACCATATGTTAAAATAGATTCAACCAAGCAACAGATGAACCAAAGGTAATATAACAGTAGAAATGAGAGGACGAATAAATACTCACTGTAACGGAGACACCACCAAGGCCTCTGTGGTTGCAAACAACAACATTTCGCCCAGATTTTGCAGTGTCATACGCGAGATGCTTCAGATACTGGAAAAAAAAATGTCGGGTTCAGATGCTAACAACTTCAGAGTAAGTGTTACTTCCCTAGACAACAACTAAAACGATTTGAAATCAAAGAGATCATTCCCATTACCTATGCTTAAACAGGAATACTTATTTCAGGAGGAACCTCTAAGAATACTATACAATGAAAACTAAATAACAAGCAGAAACTGACATATATATAGACAAATAAGATGATCTATTAATTCAGTCGGGATCTTAAAATTTTGATTGAGGAAGCAAGCTAATGTTTTAGGCAGTACACGGGTTTACCTTCCCGTTTTACACATACATATATACAGCATACATCAGCTCTTAACTGAATTTCACAAGAGTTAACTAATAGTCTAGCCTCCCTTCAACCTTGTCCACATATGGGTTTAACATGGCATTATCTATGCATCGCCCTCTGAGAGTGGGCTCTACTCCAGGCATTGACATTGGTTGTGTTAGACGTAACAAACTAATGTAACCAGAATGTTTTCCATGAAACAGACGGACATACTGACTACTAGAGAAGAAATTTATTTACTATCAAATCTGACAAACTTAAAATTTCAGCTGTTCCGTTAAGAATAATGTAGCCAAGAAAAAAAAAAGTATATATAAAGAAATCTTTACAACTTACCGCAGAGTCAGAATCGCTTGTCAAACCAGGGATCACAACTACAATAGGAGTTGTATCGTGTTTTGGAATTTTATTTTCAACGTAAGCTGATCCTCCTGCCACTGAAGAAGAAAACAAAAGGACATTGCAGCTGATAAGATAAACATAACCAGCATAACCAAAGTGAAAGCTGATATCGTCAATAGTTTATGATTAAGTACCATCAGAATTCAAAAGCCAATCAAGAGCAAGGGTTCCACCATCTGAGGTACGGAAAATTTGCCTAACACAAGAAAATACTAGAAATTGTGAGAGTAGAAACCTTCGATATTTGTTGCTCATAATCCTACTCTAACATGTACATATTTACTCTGGGAAGCTAATTATGGTAATACCTAGAGTTACACACACGTTTGAAACCTACGAAAATTGCACAATAGAATGTTCGCTTATAGTAGTTGGCATTATGGTTGTTCATTCGGAGAATACTCTAATCCTACGAGGAAGAAAATAAGTCATTTTTTCAAAATTACCAATGTTCCCACCTTCTCAGTTCAAAATTATCTTTCTGTGAGCAACACTAAAATACTCCTTCCATCCCGTTATATAGTCCCCTTCTCACTCAAAAATAAGGACAATACAAATGAGATGGAAGGAGAATCACTAGAAGAGTAAATCAGTGAATCATATATCATGAAATCATGAGTTTCTCCTCATCTACTCCCTTCAAATTGAATATTCAATTGTACAATGTGGAATACCAAGGTCCACGAACAATAAACATAACCAACTACAAAAACCTAACAAAGAGCAAGCAAATGACAACACTTTGGCCTATCCAAACGGAGCACAAATCAGCTATCCGTTATCAGACTCGTCAAAACGAATAGCGTTCACCCTCAACCACAGTGATGAAACCAGGATTTGTACTTAGGGGGAGAAAATTCCCAGAGGCTACAAATTAAAAAATTTAACTAAAAAACTTGGCGCTTCCCCTTAGTTCCACCACTCTCAAACACATTGAACGACAACAAAGGCGAAATGCACATAAAAGAGGCAATGTAGTACTAGCTAGTAGCTATGATCACATCACCAATGTGGCACACAAATAAAAACCAAAATTCGCACTTGATTCGATACGATATACGAATAACTCGAATCATACACGAATAAACAAGATCAAAGCCGAGTTATTTCACCTCCGATAACTAAAAACAGGAGGCCTCCCGAAGAAATTCAAAAATGTAGTTTGGATATGCGGACTTGCAAGCCATGGCGTCGCCAAATACCTACAACACAACACAAAATCACCCAAATCTTCATCAAATAAAACTCAAAATCCGCAAAATTTAGCCTAAATTTGTTCATCAATGAATCAATCAATTCACCTTCCATGTAAAATCCGACACTTAGAAACAACTCCCTGGTAAATTTCCGACTCAGGATGGTAAATTAATTTAACAGTCTGACCTCTAAATCCAGTTAATATATCACTAATTATATGCCACTCGAGAAAATTATACAAAAAAATAACGAAAAAGATCGCAAATCCGATTAAATAGTGTGAAACTGGGATCATAAGAAGAGCTTGGAAAATCAATTCGTAAGGTCGAATTACTGAATTTAAGTTCGAAATTGAATTTGAATCTTCCATGATTGATTGTTTAAATGATGAACCCTATAATTTGGGGATAAATTTTGATTGGTGATTTACATTTATGGAAAGAATGGTGGACGTTGAGTTTATATATGAGGTGAGTGGGTGAGAAATTGAAGAGTACGGAAGTTAACGATAAAAAAGGTCAAAATTGCATGAATACATGAAAAGAAACTGATTTTTATAATTTTCCCTCCATTTAGGGATCATAAAAAATTACTTTTATTTATTTTTGGAACCGTATAAGAACCGCGGAGGCCTAAATAATTTATACTTCCTCCATTCAACTCCACTCAACCATAATACTTTTTGCACAAATATTAAGTTAGGAATAAACAAGTAATTAAAGTACAAAAGGAGAAGAGTTTGATGCTTTATTAACTCAGAAATTGTGGGGGCATTAGTCACCTAATTAAGGACTAAACTTCCCACCAAATATTTCAATACTTCAAAAACCCCACCAAAAGGTCACTGTTACATTTTCCCCTCAATTTACATCAACTCAAAGCAATTTGTAATCCTTATAAACCTGATATTATTACATTAAATTCTCACCATAAAATTACAACACTCATTCACTAAGAAACCAAACAAAAAAAACTTTACCAAAACCTTTACAAAAATTGAAAATTTACAGTCTAAAAATAAATTACACAGCTTTTTTACATCAAATTACAGAAACTAAAATACATTACATCACCAAAAATGATGTTCAAGTGTATGACAGAGGAAATGAGAGTTGAGATTGTCATCTACTTGCTTCAAAAGTCCAATGATGGGAAGCTTTCTCATGGAGCAATCAAACAAGCAGCATTAAGGTTTAATGTTAAGGATAGAAGTATAAGCAACATATGGAAACTTGCAAAAAAAACAAGATTACTAGGTGAAAAATTAGATGTCAAAAGTGGGAGAATAGGCAATACAAATAAGAAATGAATCCTACCAAATATTGAGCATATCAAATCCTTGGATGTATCTCTCAGAGATACAATTGTGAGAGTCGCAAAAAACAGTGGAGTTTCAGTTGGGACAGTCCATTCATGGGTGAAAGAAGGTTTACTTAAACCTCATTCAAGCTCATTACATCCTAAACTCAGCGACTTACACAAGGATCAAAGGCTACTACATTCACTGAAGTCGTTGGTTGTTAACCAAGTACTACAAGAATTCTTTGATCTCAATAACAAACCAGTGACAGAAATCATATTCAATATGAGTAACACAATACACATGGATGAGAAGTGGTTCTACATCACAGAAGACAATTAGAAAGTTTATGTAGTGGAGGGGGATCGAGGAGCTGTCAGTCAAAAAGGTACATCACTAAAGTGATGTTCATATGTGCAGTAAGCAGGCCAATTTATTCAGCAGGGGGGAAATTAGTTTTGATGGCAAAATATGCATGTTTCCATTCACAAGTCAAGTACCAACAGCTAGGGCTAGTAGAAATAGGTCAAGGGGTACATTAGAGACAAAACCAATTGAATCAATCACAAAACAAGTAATTAAGGAATGCCTAATTAACCAAGCAATACCAGCAATTAAGAGTGTGTGGCCAAAAGGTGTAAGCAAGCATATTTACATTCAACAAGACAATGTGAGGCCACACATCAAGAATAACGATCCTGAATTTTTGGTTGCCGCTAATTCAGATGGGTTTCAAATTAAGTTAGTATTTCAGCCTCCTAACTCACCTGACTTAAACTGCAATGACCTTGGATATTTCAGGGCATTACAGTAATTGCAGTCCAAGAAGGCAGCAAAGACAGTTGATGAATTAGTAAATGAAGTTATGGAGGCATTTGTGAATTACAGCCCAAGCAAACTCAACAACATATTTTTATCATTACAAGCAGTAATGGTAGAGATAATGAAATGCAAAGGCCATAACAATTTTTCACTCCCTCATATGGGGAAGGGTCATCTAGCTGCAATTGGTGTGCTACCAAGGAACTTACTTGTCAATGAAGATTTAGTCAGACAATGTATTGAATATATGCAAGGATTAGCCAAAACTGAAGGGTTAGAGTACCTAATGAATGAACTTGGATACAATGTTAATGCTTTAGTTGTTCAATTAAATGGAATGTAATGTATTGTAAAGTGGAAATATAAATGCAAAGTTCATATAAATGTTCATTTCAGTTTTATACAATGTTCAGTTCAGTTTGTAAGTAGAATTCTAAGTTCAGTTTCAAGTTCATATAAATGCAAAGTGCAGTTCAAATTTCAGTAAAAAGCAATAAGACAACAACTCTCAGGCCTATTTGGCCTCATCATYGAGTTGTTTAAAGTAGTAAAGCCTCCTACACACACACAATGAAGGTAGACCATGTTGTCCATTAAATAACAGTACTGAGTAATGCAACAAAAGAGTCACAACTCTCAAACCATTAAGGAATAGTCATCGGTGAGCATTCAAACTGCAATTTAAAAGGTACAGCACACACACCCATTCATTGGTAGACCATATGGTGACTTAACTACTCATACTAAATGGCCATTAACCTAACCATATACTTCCTCAATTAAACTCCACCAAATTACCAAGTGCTCTCAAACCATTGAGGTTAATTCATCATTAAGCTACTGTAACCATTTAACCAACAACACAATCCAAATACCCAACTGAACTCCAAATATTTATCACTAGCCTCTCAGTCTATGTTTGACTTTCATTGTTTGGTCTAACAAGATCAGAATGTAAGACTTCAAGTATTAGCATCAGAAAAACAACAACTCTCAGGCCTAATTTGGCCTCATCATGGAGTTGTGTTAAGTAGTAAAGCCTCCTACACACACACAATGAAGGCACTTCATGTTATAATTTAAATAAAAGTAATGAGTAAGGTAACAATTAACAAAGCTCTCAAACCATTAAGAAAATGTCATCAGTGAGCATCATTACTTCAATTTAAATAGTTGAACACAAACACCCTTTCATTGCTAGTCCATGTGGTGGCTTAACTACTTATGCTTAATGACCACTAACGGAAAAACAACAACAAGAAAATTAATAACCAGAAAACCCTAACAGCAGTTAAAAATCCCAACAATATATCCACAAATCTCAATAGAAAACCCAACATAGTAATGATAACAGAACAAATTATATAAATTGACAGTTGAAATTCATGTAGTTGCAATCCAAACAAAAATCCTAACATAGTAATGATAAGAGTGGTTAAATAACCCAACAATGTATGTCCACTACTCTGAAAACAACACTAAAACAACACCATCTCAAATGAAAACACAACATAGTCGTTAAATAACCCAACAATATATGTCCAAAAATCTTAATAAAATTCACAAATTGACAGTGATAATCCTTTATTAACATCGAATATATGTCCACAAATCTTAATAAAATTCACAAATATATCCACAAATCTCAGAAATTTTCCTAACAGCAAAAGAAATCGAAACGATAATCAAAGTATGATGACTAATCCTAACAGCAGTTAAATTTCCCAACAATATATCCACAAATCTGAACAGAAAACACAACATAGTAATGATAACAGAAGAAAGTATATAAATTGGCAGATGAAATTCATGTAGCTGCAAGCCTGCAATCCTAAAACAAATCGTAACAGAATTCCTATCAGTCGTTAAATAACCCAACAATATATGTCCAGAAATCATAATAAAATTCATAAATTGACAATCATAATCCTTTATTAACATTGAATATATGTCCACAAATCTTAATAAAATTCACAAATATAGCCACAAATCTCAGAAATTTTCCTAACAGCAAAAGTAATCGAAACGATAATCAAAGTATTATGAATAATCCTAACAGCAGTTCAATTTCCCAGCAATATATCCACAAAACTCAGAAATTATCCATTTAACAATAACAGGAAAGACATAAACAAAATAATGAACTTTAAAGAAGCAGTCAAAGGATTTGTTTTCAGAAATTTACCATCTATTTAGGAAAATTAAGACGTTTTGCAACGAATCTCTCATGGTAAGCTTGGAATTTTTTAGAGCTTGGTGATAGAGAATCAATCTCCAACGTTTCATCAACCTTGTAAGCCATCTCAGAGGACTTTTCTCGCTTATCAGACATTCTCTTCATAAAAGCGTTTAATTTCTGTTAAGTATATGTTATGTTTTGATAATGACAAGTGTTCTATGTTGAATATGCACTATGCCCTTAATCGTTGTCTTAGTCCTTATAGATTGGATTACTTACGATTAAGACTTTAAGAATTGTGATTGATATCGATATAAGCAAACTCTCATGATCAAGCTACGAATCAAGATCAAAGGAGAACAAGTTTTATGATCGAGCATCTAATCAAGATCAAAGCTACTCAAGTCTTCATAACAATCAAAGTTAAGCAAGATAAAGATAAAGAGATGATGTCATGAGAAGAAGAAGTTTATCCTGAAGATCTTCGGAAAGATTAGATAGGATAGGTTTCTATCTCGTAATGGTATTAAA
>VHZZ01000072.1:160873-191453 GCA_009801015.1 Silene noctiflora | reverse complement strand
TACTATAAGTAGCCTGTCAATACAACTATTTTTGTAAAAGTTGAAAATTTATGTATAAATAATTTGTTATGTAATACTCTTTACGTTACAATCATTTGTTTAGCTATTTTATTCATTGTAATATATATTTAATCAATACAATGAGCTATGAGAGTCAAACTGACCGCTTGTGGAATTCCGGTGGCGGCAAATAGAGCTAAAGTAGCTGATTTAATTCCGCTACTAGGCAGCGTGCCGAGAGGTTCATGTTCCCTAGCACTCTTAGCTAAATTGGTTAGAGGTAATGTGCATGCTAAGGCAGCAGCCAACACAAAATTAACAAGACCCCAAGTTATCCTTGCACCACCCAACAATTTTGACAATGGGTCAATGGCTATGGACATTAGCCCTAATGTTGTTGCTGTTAACATTAGACCAAGTGCTCCCGATCTTACTCCCATGTCATACAATTTAATTTCTTCCGGGCTCCCCTACAATAATAAACACAACCATGCAATACATTATAATCGAGTCTACAATCGTCAAATTAAACCTGGTTTCGTGTCGGGTTATTTAGTGATTGGATCAACTCGTACGACGTTATTTTAAATTAACGAGGTTGTTTTATATTAATTAGAAAAATAAAAAGGTTAACTTGATTATTCGAGAATTTCGGTCATATACTGACAAATTCGAAAATAATTCTAATACAAATTAAACGAGTTTTGAAACCCATATCATATGAACTAAATTTCATTGCGCTTAATTTGCTAAGTTAGATGACATGGCATGGGAGCGAGAAATAAATAGGTAACATTCTTTTTGTATTGCTATCAACTTTGTATTTTTTTTTCTGAATGCATAAAATAGATTCGTAAATATAACGAATCTAGTGACGTAGAGAAAATTATGATGTATATTGTTGTAAAAATTGTGTAACAAACTTTCTTTACCCAAGAAGAATAACAAAAAAACAAGAAGAAATTTACCTTAGGGTTACCGCCGTAGATTTCAAGGCCAACCCAATCAGTGTTAAACATAGTGAAAGGAAACCAAGCAATCCAATTAAAAGCAGTGACAATGAAAAGAAGCCACATTGGCCTTCCAAGGTTCTTAAAAGAGGTCTTCACTTGTGCAAAAAAAGGCACATTGTTATCGTGAACAGTCTCGACTTCGGGTTCGACTACGACAAATAGTGGAACCGCAACCACTAAGAGAAGGAATACAATGTCTATAAGAAAACATGTTTTAAGGTTTGCACAATATATGTCACAAGCATTTGTTCTTGTGAAAGGAAGGATCTTATATAGCGTCGGACCCGACCCGGCCGCATAACCAAGGATGTTTCCTACTGCCATGAAAAACGAGAAGAATCCATTGGCTAATCTCATTCTTCCATGGTTATGTTTCGAAAGATCCGCCAAGAATGCCCTACTTGGATCCTGCATATAATAGCATGCAACATGGATATATAATACGAATTGAGTTATATAACAACTATTAGCAAGACACGAAATTAAACTTATGTTATAAAACGGTCATATATGAGAACATTTCATATATCTAATATAATCAAACAACTTAGGAGATGAGGTGAAGTATCAAATATTCCAACATGATTATTTAGATTTTACGTTTAAAAAGAAGTATTGGTTTCTTAATTCTAGAGCATATTTTAAGATCAACCTAGTATAAGTTTTCATATTATCAAATGGTTTTTTTCTTTTCTTCCATTCTTAAGTATTCTTAAGTTGATATATGGACGCATTCTTAAATACGCTCATTCAATCATTTATTCATTTGATAAGAACACGATTTTATAGGAGATTTACTATAATAAGTAACTATTTAAATACTAACCTGGACCATGTTATTAGCAACATCAAGAATCCAAAACCCCACAACAAAAATGGCCACGGCTCTAGGTTTAGTTTTTTTAGTAAGATCATCACCAAACTTATAGCCAAGGTCCGCAGCAAACCCAATCAAAAGCACTGCTAAACAAATGAATGTGGTGCCGATTGTGATAAAAGGCTTTCGTCTACCAAACTTAGATCTGGACCTATCACTCGTATAACCCACTATTGGCTGGACTAATATACCCGATATTGGTCCACATAACCATATCAAGGATGACATTGAGTGACTAACCCCTAATAGCTGAACGTAGGGTGTTAAGAGCGACAACTGTAGCGCCCACCCAAATTGCACCCCGGCCGCTATTGACGCGACCGAGATGATCTTCCACAACGGTGTTGTTGTTTCTGTTGATATGTGTCTCTTATTCTCATTAGAATTCATATTATCCATGGTTACTCTATTAAATTAACAATGAACTTGTGTATATCTGTCACGTAATTAGTTTTTCTCTCACGATAATATTAAAATGAGAAGTAAGAATTATTTTTTGTGATGAAAAGCTTCCAAAATGTAGGTATTTAAAATGTGAAAATTGATATAAATGCAGCTCAAAAGAAAGTTATAATGAGTTGTAATATGGATAAGCTCATAATTAAAATGATTTGGATTTTAGATTAGGGAAATGATACAAATGCGGTTAAAACCGGTCATGTATGGTTGGATGTATAATCATTTAGTTGTCTTATTAAGAAGGAGATTAACTAACAATATCATCTCTTAACAACGTAATGTATAGATATGATTACATAAAAAATGTTATGTCAAGTACACCGTTTAAAACTAGAATTCAAACTATATATAGTAATCAACCAAATTTTTATTAAATAAAACTTAGAATTTGAAATTTCATCCAAACTTCTTCATTAGGTAACGGTGATAAACTAATTTCGGCTAGGTTTTATTTTTTCCTACTTAATTGAAATTGTTGGTTAAATACAATACAAAAAAGTAACGTGTACTTGTATGTAGCGGAGACTTGAATAATTTTTTTTATCGGAATCGATCTCTATGCCTTAATCTATAATCAAATAAATTAATTTAAATTTAAACATTAATTTGAATTGATCTAAATTTTGATTATTACGTCCAACGTATATTCGAACTTGGACTCAAAAGACAAAGATAATTCAATCAAATAAAATACCCAACATATAATAAAAAAACGCCTCACTCTATAACCAAACAAACTGAAATTATTTACAAGTTAAATGCCCTTCAATCCTAAACTCAATTGGTGATAGCAATACTTCTGCGATATAAGTTAATGACGCACAACATGATCAATACACCACACATAAAAAAAAAAAAAAAACAAAAAAAAAACCCTCAAATCATTGACACTTCTCAACTCAACGTACACATCCACCATCACTTATCAAGCAACCATTAAGCATGAGTTATATAAACTCCGTGGTAGCAAAAAAATTTAATAAGGGGGAACGAATAATAATGTAAGGAAGATTTGAAAGAAGTTCGGAAATTTCAATTAATAACAAATTTTCAGTCTCCAACGAAGGTGAGCACCCTTACTGAACTCCTTTAACTAGTTATTAGCTCCACTACTTTACTCCACAACACCTTAAATTTGAGAAGGGGTGCGTCATACACATTTCTTACAGATATAATTACGAGGTACTATACATAATAAAGAGCTTATGCGAATGATTAGGCATTAAAAGTGGAAGATAATCAAAATTCAAGGAAGATTTTGATTTGTTATGCGAATGAAGTGGCAATCGAGGTTTACAGAGTAATAAGGGTAACACTCGTTATCCCAAGTAATCAAAGAATGAATGGTTGAAAAAGGTGAGGGGTAATAGACTTTTTGCTAGTGGTTGTCTTGTTGTTCTCGTAATTTATTTATCTTTTCTAAGGTGGGGCGATGTAGTGTACGAGGTTGCATGAACATCTTTAATGGTGAGCAACATTATATTGTAGCTTGGCATGTCAAGTAGATATTTGTAGCAACATTGCTCTCAAGCTACATAGTTTCTCAATGATAAGCTAGATAGGCCCATTTTATAATAATTAACCAATACAAAGTAATAAGCTACTTAAAATCAAGCTAGTAGTTTGGTAGAGGCGTAGAGCTATCGTAGCTTTAAAGCGGGTCATATTTCTCCATCTCCAAGGTGAGCAACCCATTTGAAAATTTGAAGAAATTGCAAGCAGGTCCTTGTAAGTAACTATTGGAGAGAGCATTTCCAATGATTACAAAAAAGGACCTCGGAATTTACAAAAAAAAACATGTTGTTAACCATTGGAATAGGAAAATTATAGCCCGCTTAAAAACTATTATAGCTCTACCAAGCTACTAGCTTGATTTCAAGTAGCTTTCTTTTTATTATTGGTGGATAAATGAGAAATGACTTCATTCACGCTACAATTTTATGTAGCTAACAATTGGGAGCAATTAGGACCCTTTTCATTTCCTCAAAAAAATGGAGGGTCCATTTCTTCTCAACGATCAAGATTTCACCTAATGGCAATCTAGCAGTCAAAATTTTATACCGAAAAATAAAGGAAAAAAGCATTAGAAGGATAAGTATAGTATTATATTATCTTCTCCATTTCCTTACAGAAAGTTCAATGGTTGAGCAATTATGTACTAGCCAAACTTTGTCACATTAGATTTTAAGCTACAATAATTTTAAGATACTTAAGTACTCCAATGGTTTAACCAATGCATAAGCTTGGATGACCCACCTATTATATTTTCTTATTTATTTATGTCACCACTATTTTTCTATTGGTTGCTTTATTCTTATGGGTCCATTTAAGTTAGTAGTTTCCCAAACAAAGCTAGTTTACATGGAAGCCTCAAATGGATGGGCTAAGCAAGTCTCAAAACCAAACCATTGAATTTGCTAAATGACATTGGGAGGGTGCGTAGCTCAAAGGCAATATTGCTGAATATTCTTATGTGGCAAGTCAAGCTATAATACATTGTAACTTACCACTAAAGATGCTCTTATGTTCAAATTAGTAATATATACAGGGTCTCAAGTGGAAACTTGGTCAATAGCTAAAAAATTGACCCATTTGGCGTAAATTAGATTTCGCTAATTTTGGAAATTAAATATAATTAAGGTAAACAAATGATTGACTATGTGGGATGAAAGGTATATTTAAAAATCAAAACAAAACTTACAAAATCTTAGACGCAATATTTACTCCCTCCCTCCAATAATTATATTTGATAATTGTCATTTAACATCCTTCCGGCCTCCACCACCTAAGTCACAATCCTTTCTGTTTCTTTCCTCTGTATTTTTCATCCATTTTCTATAATAATTTCATATTACCTCTCACCCAAACCAAAGGTAACACTTGCTTTTGGGTGATCTTCGAGGCCGTACTTTGATCGTATTTTTCGTCATTATTACGTGACTTTTTCGTACAAAAAATAGAAATTTTATGAAAGACTTTTTCACAACAAATCTAAATACATAAGTTTCGTCTTTCAAAATTTCATACTTCTAATGATATTCTTGGTCAAATTTCACTTTCGATTGGATGGGGGACGGTATACAATAATATTTTATTTCGACCCGCCTTATTATGAACTGCTTGAAAATAGGACCGTTGTATCATTCAATCATAGAATAACTTGAACCACCCACTCCCAAAGAAAACTTGTTTAAACTCAAGAGAATAGAGGCTTTGTGTCCTATTCAAGGCATAATATCGAGAATGCTTGAAGAGAAAGCGAAACATCAAAACTATAATTCAAACTCTTAACCACATGCCTCTATAGTACGATATATTTTCCCCTTAAAATATTTAAAATGGTGACATTGGGATTGTAATTGAAATAATAAAACTTAGATTGAAACATGTGTTTTATAGCAGTAAGTGGATTATACATCTGATGTACTACATCAGATGGTGTAGTTTGAGCATTCAGTTAAAGTTTTCGAATTATGTTTTAAAAATTATGAGTTTTGTTATAAAGTTTTTACTTAAACATTAAACTCAAAAAATTATATCATAACTCAAAAAAATTACATATAAGCTCATAAAAATTTGAGTTTTGACGTTAGGAAAATAAAATGAAATTTATAAACTTTATAGAGCTCAAAAAAATTACACAAAAACTCAGAAATAAACCTATTAAGTGTGAGGTAGTACATCTAATGTATAATCTTTTTTCTCGTTTTATAGCAGTGAACCCGTGCAATTTTGCACGGGAATAAAACTAGTTTAGCATCATTAGTTTAAGAATTCACACATTAGGAATTTGTGCTCATAGTACTACACAAGAACGAATGTATAACAAATTAATCTTGAGACTTTAAAAAAGTGTAAGTGTACAAAATAATGAACATCGCCTTAGTTCAGAATGATGACATTAATTACACAATTTTCTGCAAGTAAACCTATACACAATTTGATGTTCTAGTAATTGTAAGAATAACTTGCAAAAATACACTTGATTACACACTCGAGCCCTCTACTCCTCGATCCCATGCAAAAATTAAAAATTTGACGAAACAATTGTGAAAAACAGGAAAGAAATGAAAAAAAAATGTTTTTAAGAACTCTCATGCATTTCCACTTGATGGTGGAATTACGGTAAGAGCTAAAATTCCACTTATTGCTGCGGAACCAGCTCCTAGTAGAAATGCTGGTAAGTTACCACCTCCAAACAAGTTATCCCATGGTCCACTGATTAACGACACGAACACCTGCAAAATAAGTACGTTAAATAATTTAGTCGATCGAATTAAGTGAATATAGTCACAAATTCACAACCTATACATCACAAATTTGATTACGTACTTGTGGTACACAAATCGCCAAATTCATGAGTCCTAGTGATAATCCTGTTTAATATAAATAAGAAAAAGTAAAAAACTTGATTAAGGATTGTTCAAAAGGGTGCTTTATTCAAGTTTACAAGAATTTTGTTTTGTAAATCAAAAACTCACCATGACCAGCTCCAGAGTCAGATGAGTACATTGACGCTAATGCAAATGGAATGCTATAAGTAGCCTGTTAAAAAAAAAACATTTATGTAAAGTTAGATAATCGATACAAAATAATTACTTAAGTAATAAGATGTTTTCAGACTTAGCAATGTCACATGCCTATGTACCAAATATTCTGTAAAAGTAAACAACATAAGGTGTAATGGTTGTTAATAAAATGAGTTATGAGTGTTAGACTAACCGCTTGTGGAATCCCGGTGACAGCAAAAAGGGCTAAAGTGCCCAATTTGATACCAGTATCAGGTGGTGAGGTGGAAAGCGTACGTTTCCTGGCTTTCTCAGCTAACTTGGTTAAAGGTAGTGTGCATAACAAAGCTGCAGCTAGCACAAAATTAAGAAGACCCCAAGTTCTTCTAGCACCACGTAATAATTTTGACAATGGGTCAATGCCTATAGACATTAGCCCTAATACTGCTGCTGTTAACATTAGCCCTAATGATCCCGATCTTACTCCCATGTCATATAACCTTAGTTCTTTCGGGCTTCCCTGCAATAGAATACAATTATATTATATGTTATAATTGAATTATATCACTTAAAAAGGTTGTTCTAAATTAGTTAGAGAAATTGTATATCAAGCTCATATATATGGGAAATTTTGATCAAACAAGTATGGAAAGTACGAGTTTTTGGGGATTAATCCGCTTTACTAATATGTGACAAAAATTTGAGAAATGTAAGAAATTCAATGGAATAAAAGAATTATCATGTATATTGGTTTAAATATTTTTTATCCTCAAAAACAACAAAATGAAGTAATTTACCTTAGGGTTACCGCCATAGATTTCAAGGCCGACCCAATCAGTATTAAACATAAGAAAAGGAAACCAAGCAATCCAATTGAAAGCAGTAACCAGGAAGAGAAGCCACATTGGTTTTCCAAGATTCTTAAAAGAAGTCTTCACTTGTGCAAAGAAGGGAACGCCATCATCATGAAGGGTCTCAACATCGGGTTCGGCCACGATAAAAAGTGGAACCGCAACCACTAAAAGAAGAAAGGCAATTTGTATGAGAAAACATGTTTTAAGGTTGGCACAATATGTATCACAAGCATCTGTTTTTGAGAAGGGAAGAAATTTGTATAATTTGGGACGCGATCCGGCGGCATAGCCAAGGATGTTTCCCACCGCCATGAAAAATGAGAAGAATCCATTAGCTAATCTCATTTTTCCATGGTTGTGTCTTGAAAGATCTGCCAAAAATGCCCTACTTGGATCCTGCTTATAATGAGGCATGCAAATTGAATAAGTCACACATGGTCACTTCACATCACCGTGTGCCAAATTTAAAGACCCCCATGGCGACTATATACTTAATGGACGTAAATGGTTAAATAACCCTATTTTATAATCGTTTACAAATTAAAAAAATTACGGTGTAAATATGTAAAAGACAACAAAATAATTCAAATTTTGTTTAAAATTACTTGCTTCACAAAATATTAATTGACATATATTCATGCTATAACTTATTACTGTTGTATATAACTCTTATGGGTGCCAATTTTTCTTCCATTCTTAAGACGTTTTAATAGGAGAGTCGAAATATTAACCTGGACCATGTTATTGGCAATATCAAGAATCCAAAACCCAACAACAAAAAGGGCCACAGCTCTAGGCTTAGTCCTTTTACTAACATCATCACCAAACCTATGTCCAAGATCCGCCGCAAACCCAATTAAAAGCACAGCTAAACAAATTAACGTGGTACCCATTGTAATAAAAGGTTTTCGTCTACCAAACTTGCACTTGGACCTATCACTTGTATAACCCACTATTGGTTGGACCAATATACCAGATATTGGTCCACACAACCAAATTAAGGACGACATTGCATGACTAACACCTAAAAGTTGTATGTATGGTGTCAAAAGTGATAATTGTAATGCCCATCCAAATTGTACTCCAGCCGCTATTGATGCGACTGAAATAATCTTCCATATCGGTGATGTAGTTTCGGTTGACATGTGTTTCTCAGGCTCGTCAGAGCTCATATTATCGAGGATCCCTCGATTTGATCAGCACTGTAACTTGTTTATATCAGCCACGTAATCTATATTCTTTTCCGATTTAATAAAGATGAAAGTAAATTATATACCAGAGTAAACCCAACACTAATTTTTCTTTTCTTTTACTATGATACTTTTTTGTATCTAGTGAGAATAACCTTGAAAATGTAGGAATTTATTGTGTGAAAATTGATGCAAATGTAGCTCAAAAGAAGTATAATTGTTTGTAATGTTGACTAACAAGATCTTAATTAAAATGATTTGGATATATTGGATTAAGGAAATAATAATTAACCCAAGTATATATGAGTTTAAGAGCCAAGTGAGATAAATGCGGTAAAACCAGTGAAAGTAGATAAGTATTGTTGAATGTGTAAAAAATTTATAAGTTTCCTAATTAAGAGGAAGATTAACTAACAATATCCTCTTCTAATAGCAAGTTTACAGCATACCTTTGAATTAATTACTCCTACTTTAATGGTAATAATAATCTGACTTTTTGCTACGTCCGTTGTTACCGTGGATAAAGGATGCATGTGTCAATACATGTAGGAAATTTAGGATCAAAGCTTCATTAAATCCACAACTTTCCTAATATAGATTACAATTAGTTGATCAAGTGGTAATTTTCCATGTGTAAATAAAATCTTTAAATGATATGATCCATTGGTTTATCTTAATTTAAATTCTAATGTGAGTATGCGTAGTAAAAAAAATGTTAATAAAAATTAAGGGGTTAGAAAAGGGTTAATTTACTTTATGCCGGAAAATTGTCATTTGCATTAATATTTTGTTATCTTAAATAAGTTGACTCATATAAACTTGTAGATACTCGTCTGTTGATACTGACATTTATAGAAATCCCGTCAAATACCTGATGATGATAGGACAACATGTACTTCGAGTTGACATTTGTCATTATTTGAGTTCGTTTTACGATGTAGAATGGACGTTGTCGACGACACGTTTTATGAAATATTTTAATTCGTTTATTTATTTTGAATGACATTTTAATGTTTCTTTTTAATTCATCTTTATTCATTTGATTTGAATTTATTTATTTTATTGAAAATAAAATATTTGAATTTTCTTAATTTAATCGATTTAGCCTATTTATTGATTTAATCGATTTATTCGTTTTAATTGATTTATTTGACAAATTGATCAATTTAATTTATTTATTTCATTTTATTGAAAATAATTTGATATTTAATTTTATTGAAAATAAAATTTGGTTTGAAAAATCATTTTATAAAATGAATTTGTTTTATAAATCAAATTTACACTCTGTTTTGGGCGACATTCTGTCCAGGCCTTTGGTACGATTTTTTGAGGGCTTTTGGTTATGGTTAAGCTAGGGAAACAAGGGTAGGATAGTTGGGTATGGATTGGGGAAGCTGGGTCTCAAATTTGGGTTGATTTGAGACGGGTTTGGGGTTTCGAAAGCTGAACAAGAGCAAGGGTGTTGGACTGGTTGTGTGGGCTGTTTTAAGACGAGTTTTTCAGAGGCTTGATGAGGAATTGAGTTGGGTCATTAGGGGGATTCAAACATGGGTTGGATGGGTAAGTGATTGGGCCAAAAGTTGCCTCGAAATTCGTGTCCAAATTGAGCTAAAAACGAGCTTGAAAACGTATACATAAACCGTCTTAAAATCGAGTTTTTCAAAAGCGATTTATAAAACAAATTCATTTTCTAAAATGATTTTTCAAACCAAATTTTATTTTCAATAAAATTAAATATCAAATTATTTTCAATAAAATGAAAAATAAATAAATTAAATTGATCAATTAGTCAAATAAACCAATTAAAACGAATAAATCGATTAAATCAATAAATAGATTAAATCAATTAAATTAAGAAAATTCAAATATTTTATTTTCAATAAAATAAATAAATTCAAATCAAATGAATAAAAATGAATTAAAAAGAAACATTAATTTAAATGTCATTTAAATTAATAAAACGAATTAAAGCATTTCATTAAACGTGTCGTCGACTATGTCCATTCTACATTGTAAAACGAACCCAAATAATGACAATTGCCAACTCGAAGTACATGTTGTCCTATCATCATCAGGTGTTTGACGAGATTTCTATAAATGTCAGTATCAACATATATACGGGTATCTACAAAACATTTTTGGAATTAATGAGGGCATAGGTCCGAAAAAACAGATAAGGCTATGTGTCTTTTCGGTTGATAAGTGCTGAATTGAACTGAGCTTAACGGAGCTGAGCCGAGTTGAACTGAACTGTACTGAATGAAGCTGATATAATAGTTAATTTGTGATGAGATGAACTGAATGAATACTGAACTAAATAGAGCTAAAATTAAGCTAGAAATAACATGGTCTTTCGAGAGCATCTTCACGGAGGGCGAACCTTAATTTTGCTGATGGATAGTCGAGTGTAAGACAATTATTCTTTTGCAAAAAAAAAAAAAAAAAAAAAAAAAAACTTACTCATTTACTGTGAATAAATGAGTTATCCTTTTATTAAATAGCCCGTCTCACAAATCGTCTCAAACAACAATTACCGACAACAGATTCATATTAATATGGGGGAATATTGGATATATAATCCTCTAGAACCCTAGCTAGCAAAGTGATGGTAGGTAAAACATGATATTGAAGGGGATGAAAAGGAAAGGCAACGTGGATCGAATCCACAAAATGGGCCGGCCCAACTATGATGTATGATGGATTCTTAAGACTTTTTAAATTACTTAGGAGGTTAGGTTAAAGGACCACGAAATAAGATATGATGCTAAAAACACCATTCAAAAGGTTGCGTAACTTTGCATAATGTTCTAAGTGATGTGAAATTATATGAGTGATTTATGCCAAACAAAAAAGCTTAGGCATATAGACAAGTATTGAACCTTTCTTTGAACATCATGTGATTGTTATTTGCCCTATATTATGGTCCTAACTTCTTATATTTGGTAAGTTAGAAAATATAGAAAGATTATTTGCGTAATTTGTGCTGAAATTAATTTGTAAAGGGATGAGTTGAGCTGAATAGAACTGAATTAAACTGGATTGAATTGAATTGAAATGAGTTGTAATTAAGTTCAAAAAAACATAGCCTTAGTGGATAATTATATTTAACGTTGTTGTTTATTTGTGGCTCATCGTGTAGGTTGGATTTAGCCTTTTGTATTTGGTTGAGGAATATCGGGATATTAGTAAGGTTTAATGAATTTTCTGATATGTGCTTAAGGATGCATGTTAAGAATTTAAAACTAAATGTGTAAATATTCTTATTTACATGGATGTGATTTATATCCCATCTAATTAATTAATTAGGAGCATATTTTCATATTTGAGTTCTTAACTAGTTTTTGTACCTGTGAAATTCACGGGTGCGTTTATGATTAATTATTTAAGTTTACGCATAATTGTAACCTCATTAGTATGAAACATATTGACATTTTTGTTGCTAACACACACAAAAATGTTTTACCTGAATTATAATTTTTGTAATTTGGTGAGAATCATAACAATATTTTAATATCTATTTTTATATAAATTAAGATATTATATGGGTAAGTAAACTTAATACCAGATGAATGACGTAATATGGAACTACTTAATTGGACATTGAAAACTTTGATATAAATTAATCGTGTTAATTGAGTAGTTGATATGAGCGTTGCTCATTTTCATCATTGGCCAATATTTTTTACTTTTAATTCGTTTCTCATATATTTTCATTATTTTCAAACCGTAACCGTGTCAATTTCAGATAAACACCACTTATCGTAGACCTTATTTTTTGCATTAATTTTTTTTCATTGCATATTTTTTGCTGTTTCATAGGATAATATGGCTTTAGAAGAGTATCATTGGTGCTATCCTTGTACTATAATATTTAATTTACTACGCAATATGAATTATTTAAAGTACGTTATATGAAAAAACTATGTTATTTTATTTTTTAAGCTTTTTTTATATGTAACCAATTCATTGAAACTAACGGGTACAATTATATAACATAATATTGGAAAATTAAATTAATATGATGTTGTAACAATAAAATAGTAAAAACTTTTTTATAGGTTCATTTTTCTTTTTGCGAGATAACTTATTTTACAATTAAGTCTTCAGATAAAAATTTATAATTTACTTTGATGTTTAATTGTTGTTTAAGTCGTTTTGTTTACTTTGAAGTTAAAAAGACAAATTTTAATGTTTGTGCCATTTGAGTTCTTAATGTATGCTATTAAAGCACAATTTAAAATTACTCGGTATAATATTAAGATCATTTGAGTTCTTAATGAATTTCAATTTAACGAGTTACAATAACATTAAGGCATAGTTTGAAAACGCGTAATTAATTTAATTTTTGTGATTTCAATTGTAGAAATTAAATTGTTAAAAATTCAATTCCAAATCCAATTTGTTGGGAAATAATATGGAATTCGATAACAAATTTTGATTTTACAATGGTGTTTGGGAAACCTATGGAATTGGAATTAGCCGTGGGTATTATAAGTCTATGTCACTGAATTTTTTTTATAGAAAAATGATATATGCAACCTTAAGGGTTATATTTAAAGTTTTAAAGGAGGAAATAAAGCTTAGATCAAACATAGTGACACCGATGTGGGTGAGTTTGTCATACATTACTAATTTCATTCCACATAAGGATATACATTTACTTCTTATTCACAACGTCAAGGATTATATTTATTATTTTTTTCAATTTTTTATTAGAAAAGAATAAATACTGCGACTGAAAGTATTTGCGATTAATTTTTTTTTTTTTTTTTGAATTTCTTAATTTCTAACATATCCCTTTTCCTCCCTTGCTACCGTCATTTACCAGTTTACCACCATTTTATTCCTTTTTTGTTTGTCTCGACACCCTAATATTACTTAAGTACGTTACTTCGTATAATCCCATTTAAACTTTTACATAAAAACGTTTCAATTAATAATACTTTCATAGTCCAATATAGGTTTGGAGTAATTTTTCATCACTATTAATAATAATAATAATACTTAAAAGTAATTTTAAATTATTTCACCGTAATTATTATCTAATGTATGAGATTTACAATCTTGGGAAACAACATATATATTACTCCGTAAGTCTATAACTTTGCTCATTGCTACATGATGATGCATAATAAACCGTAAGTCTTCCTTATGAAGGATATATTCGTCACAAATTTCTAACAGGTTAAATATTATCCACATAGGTAGATAAAACAAAAATCAGATTACATAATTTGTCTTTATCTCCCTAAATGAGTTTATTTTACCTGTCACAAACTTATAATAAGTTATCCATCACAAATGAAAATTTGTGCCATAATAAATGTATCGATTACCCACAATGGTAAAGTTGGTGCCGAATTGCCCATGTTATATGTGTACGTACAACGTGTCGATCTTCGATTAGAGATATTCTAGAGTTACTACTCACATTAGAGTGGAAGTTGCGTTGTTTGAGCATGAAGCAACACAATAACCAATACAACTAAAAACGGATAGTAGCTTTCTCACAAAATGCAAATAAGAGGGCAAATGAGATATTCATTTCTCACCCACTTGCACTATCCACTTACATTTTGTGAGAGGGATATTGTCCGTCTTCAGCTTTAGACGGATAATGTCCATCTATAATAATGAGAACTAGTTTTGACCCGCGCAAAATTGCGCCGGGTTTGCTACTTAAAATTGTTATAAAATATATTGAATTAAATCCATGTTATTTATATAAATACAATTTGTATTTAATATTTTTATTGATACATTCTTTCACTAATCTTAAGTCCACAGATTTTTACTGTATGTTCTTTTTAATTGATCAATTTTTGTCAATTGATATAATTTATTGTACTTTATTATTAGTTATAATTTATTAGTGTAGTAAAACTTTCGACTGAGTTGTTTATTATTAAGTTTAAAATATGTATTATTCATTATTCATTTATAGTTACGTACAAAATATAAACATAAAAATTTACCTACAAAACATGGTGGTTTTCCAGAAATTAATTCCAAGAAACGTACAATTGCTTATGAAAATGGGTAATGAATTTTTTTTTTTAATCTTTTTATTGCTTTCTCGCGTTGAAGAAAATGTAGATCTGAAACATTCATTATTACTTTACAAAAATATTCATGTGTTCGATTTTTAATAATTTAAAAACGTATTTTTGTAAATTTTTCAGCAAATATAACCTGAATTTGTATCGGGAAATGAACAATTTATGATTTTTATTTTCTTAATTTTTACCCTAAATGATTGTAATATTTTTTTTACCTTCGGCAGGGACATTTTTTATTTACTGAAAATAACAATTTCTGTTATCTCTTCATATTTAAATGTTCAAAAAAAAAATCGAATTTTTTACACATTTTAAAGGAAAATATTTCCTGAAATTGTACATTGACCCAAAACTACTGCTTTTCCAATTTATTTGAAGATGTACCGAGTACTAACCTTAATCATTTACAAATTGGAATATCATCTTTTATTAAAATTTTAATTATTAAATTTTATAATAATTATTTAATTTTATACTATAATTATTAAATTATTAAATTTTTGTATACTGGGATATCATCATTTGTGTAAAACTAATTGCACAAAACGTATGACAGTTGTAAATGTAGGCCAATAAAAAAGGTAAATGTATTGATGACGTGGCTTCACAGAATTGTTTTAAATGTTCTTGTATTTATATAGATAAGATTTGTGCCAACACAATAAGTCAATAACTAAATACATTGTCGATAATGCATAAATTTGTAACTTTTTCATTAGATTTTTCTGATACTTTTCATAAAAATTACAAACGAGGGGTAATATTTATACCGGAGCAATTTCTTGCTTTGTAAAAGCTACAATTTACAATGACTTGCAACTCCCACCTTCCCTCAACATACGTTCGATTAATCAACAAAACAAAAAAAACAAGTCACCGCATTTTAAAAAAAAATAAGGAGGAGCGAAAAATAGGCGTGACTACGCGATTAATGGAGAATTAAAAGCTCCATAATCATATTTTTCCCTCGGAAAAAAAAAGGCAAAAAAGAGTTATTTAATGACCGCCCATTGACCCACCAATCTTGATATCAGGAGGTGGTGAAGGAAGCATAGTAAAGGCAAGAATAGAACTCGCAACTGCTGCAACCGCTCCTGCAACCATCGCCGGCAAATTGCCCCCTCCAAATAGACCGTCCCATGGCCCGCTTGTTACCGACACAAACATCTGTCATATAATGCATTCAACACACTCAATTAACAATCGAACTTTCATTTAATACACAAATATACCTTATTTCATGCTATTCATGTTAAAAATACAAAGCGTGACAGAAGACTGGTTATATTATTACTCCGTATAACTTATTCTTTTTTTACATAAACTTCCAAATATTTTTGGTCGGTTTTGTCAATAAGTGTTTATTTCACACTCGACTAATTACTATGAATGGCTTCATGAGCAAGTACTCGACAAGAGTTCGGAACCTCGAAATTTCCGTGTAAACTAACATGTTGAGCGTGACTAAAAAGGTAGAAAAGTCCGTCGTCCAAATCTAAATGGATGTCAATTTTATGTACATTTTCTTGGTGGACAATTTGGTTTGTTAGTTGTGGGAATTACATGTGTTTGTAGGGTCCAAAATGTTATAAATTAAAGTACTTAGACGTTTGTGGATATAATGCCTACATTTGTGATTATTTGATTACAAAATCTTATGTAATAAATGCGAAAGAATTTAGGTTATGTCGGTTCGGTTCGATTCCGATGTCTTACCTGAGGTACGACTATTGCAAGGTTAAGAACTCCTAGAGAGAGACCTGAAAAAAAATTTGCGATAAAATTAAATTAATGTTAATTGCATTATTTCAATTATTCAATGGATACATATAGAGAAGTATTTTTTGTGAATTTAGTTTTAGTTTTACCTTGACCAGAACCCGAAGATGCTGAGAATATTGACGCCAATGCGAAGGGAATACTGTAAGTGATCTGTAAGACACATATTGTCAAAGAATGATTACTTTACATTTATAAAGAAAAAAAAAATTAAGTTCAAATCAAATCATAGAAACAAAGTATATAAGTTAAGAGAGATATGTACATGTAAATTTTCAATGAACTATCATAAATCTTATATAAAGATGCTATATACAACGATCTTCTTTTAATTTTTATCGAAAGACACAGTTTAGTTACACAAAATAATAATCGGTCTCTAACCCGATTAAAAAGTATTTACCTCAAATCGAGGGTCAATTTCGGCGATTTGATCACTTTCTTATACTATGACTCATTTAGTTATTTTATGGACCATGCAAGTAATTGACTAATTTAGTGATGACATTAACAAGAAGAAAAAGATGTGTAAATCCACTAATAACCTTCCAAAAAGACTAATCTTGACAAAATTTCTGACTTCTTTTCTTGTTTTATTACCACATAAGAAGATTAAAAGGACACTTAATCACAATTCTTATATGTCATTTTAATTAAGATTTATTACTAATTTGACTATTTTACGCATAGTTTTTAAACTTATATGCTTCTCAAAATAAAGAAAATTCAAAGAAAATTCAAAGTAAATACGAATAAGACCACCAAAATAGAATCCACCGTGTGGAATAAATTATGGATTATTGTCCATACGCTTGTCATAGGAATATATTATATTGAAAGACAATATTCAAAGTATATGTCATTATCAATAATTTCAAATTTTCATCTAAGAGAATGAATGATTTAAGTGACTAAGATTTTAAAGACTAAATATTTATTAGCAGTCGTTATCTTATTTATGGAATTTCAATTTTTAACGATATTATTGATAATCATCGGTACTAGCTTAGATTCAATAATGATTTACCGTGAAGGATTGGTTCTACTACTCAAAATATAAATGAATAATTCACAAGTTTCAAGCTTAAATTAAATCCTCAGATGATGCAGCTATTGACATTAAATTACGCAAACTGAATTAGGATCCATCACCCTAATGAAAACCAGTCAACTAACATGACAAACGATTTGCATGCTATTACGTGTATCCAGAAATTAATCTATCCAAACCACTAGTAAAATCACCGTCTCTTATTAATAAATTAAAAAAGAGGGGATAGAAACAATGTTCTTAACGACCATAACGACTTATTTGGACTACTTAGAGTCTTTGACTAATTGCAAGAAAAATCCAAAACAAAGACACAAATTTTCAACATTAATTTTCTTTTTAAAATTGTTGACTACGGGTTGTTCATAACAACACGTCGGTCCAAAGTTTGAGGCTCCGTGGACGGTGTGCCTTTAAGGTTACAACATAAATCACCTTACACATACTTACTCGTAACAGTTAACAATGACAGCTAGATTAACTATTAAAATTCTCATTTCACCATTAAAACCGTCTTATACAAATATTAATACGCGTAAATATAGCTTATGTTTCAAGTAGAAAGATACGGAGTACATTAAAATATTACCTACGTAAAAGGGTCAATTGTTATCATGCAATTCATGTTTACTACGAGTAAAACTATAGTCGAGTTATTACTTTCTCATGTCATGCATGAACATTTTTTTAGTAACTTTTTTCACTTTTTCAAAATCTTATCTATTTGTTAATTGATAGAATGTCCTAGAAAGAACATTTCCCAACTTTTTAAGCATAGTTAATTAAGACCACACCAACCCAAAAACAAAAACAACCACTAATTGTAAAAAAACCCGGCCAAAACATTAAATGAAAAAAGAATTTAATAATAAAAAAAATCTTAAATTAAATTTATGTGTATCTTATGCATAAGATAGTCTTACATAAAAAATTAATTAAAACACATTATATGTCTATTTATTTAGTCATATTTTTAATATAACGGTTTTAGATATGAGACTGTGTCACATGTACAAAATCGTCTTAACTAAAACACGCTATATGTCTACTTATTAAGTCATACTTTTAATATAACAGTTTTAGATACGAGACTCTGTCACATGTACAAAATCGTCTCATATATGTGCATAACAAAACACGTAAAAAAATAACTTAAAAAAAATGATCATAAGAAAACATACCGCAAGAGGAACACCAAGGACGGCAAAGATAGCCAAAGCACCACCTTTAACAGCAGCAGGAGGTGGTGGCGGATCGACGGAAGCGGCCAAATGAAGGTTGGCTCGATAATGCTCAGCGGACTTAGTAACCCAAACCATCATGGCTAAAGTTATGGCTAACAAAATATTAACCACACCCCATAATCTCTTAACTCCACGTAACAACCGTGCCAAAGCTTCAACTACTAGTGACATAACGCCTAGTATAACACTTTGTATCATAAGCCCTAATGCACCAGCGTGCACACCCATGTCGTACGCTTTTCCGACTCCGACTTTGCCTCCATACACTTCTTTACCCATCCAATCGGTGTCGAATAGGAAGAACGGAAACCAAGCAATCCAATTTAGACATGTTACCACTAGTAGAATCCACATTGGACGTGGTAAGTCCTTTAAGGCACCAAATAATTCGCCAAAGAATGGGAGTCGAGCGCTGCAGCCACCTGCTGCAGCTTTTAGGTTCGACTCCTCTTCGTCTAGTTCATCGAGCGAGAACTGACGTTCTTGCACGAGGAACGAGGCTATGGTTGTTAGGACTAGTAACATTGTGATGGATATTAAAAAACATGATTTTAGGTTGGCACAGTATATGTCACACGCGGCTGTTTTCGTAAAGGGGAATATTTTGTAGAGGTTACGGTAGGCTCCAGCAGAGTAACCTAATACGTTGCCGACAGCCATAAAAAATGAGAAGAATGAGTTGGCTGTCCGGGTCCTGGACTGGGACCCGGCTGATAAATCGGCCAACAATGCCCTGCATGGACCTTGCAGGGTGTTGTTGGCTACATCCAGTATCCAGAACCCAATTACAAAAATAGATATGGCTCGAGGTTTGGCTGCTTTGCCCTCAGGGTCACCAGTCGCGTGTCCTATATCAGCTGCAAAACCGATAAGGAAAACCGCGATCGCTACCAAGATTGCGCCCGCCACAATAAAAGGGCGACGGCGGCCAAACCTTGACGTACAACGGTCACTATAATAACCAACCGTTGGTTGGACAATCATTCCGGAGATTGGGCCACATAACCAAATGTAAGAAGACCATTTATGAGGAATACCTAGTAGTTGAACGTAAGGAGTTAGTAAAGACAATTGTAAAGCCCACCCAAACTGAACCCCGGCCGCTATTGAAGCTACTATAGCTAACTTCATTAGCGAACTGGGGTCAGTTTCGGCTAAGGTCGGGTTCTTCTCTAAATGCAGAGAAGAACCCGCGACATTATTGGCATGACCATTTTTCATTTCTCTACCCGTCATTTTGTAATTTTTGTATAAGTGTGAATTTGATATGAAGAGGGTTTTGGTGAAGGGTGGAATATATAGGGAGAGAAAAGGTAAATAGGTGTTATGGTGTGGGCCAATATGCCTTAAGCTTATCCATTTTGAATTGAGTTTGACTTACATTTGGTTAAATTTTTTTGGTTGGTCTTTACACGTGTCTAAGGGTATTTAATTACATACTGTAATAATAAGGGTAATAAAGTATGACAATAAAAAAAAAATTCCATTATGAAAATTACTTTAATCTTAATTTCTTCATGTATATATTAAGGTAATTAAAAACATTCGAATTTTAATCACAGAAAGTCAAATGAGATAATTACTTTTAAATTGGTTTAATATAATGTATTATGTTTTCTCTTATCATATCAAGTTTATATCGTTATTTCATTTAAGAAATCCAATAAAATTAATATATAGTTTAAAATACAATTTTAAGTAGAAAATTCTGTTAGTCAGAATTGATCAAAGAATAATAAAAGTTATGTTCGAAAATTATGCTTTTTGAATAAGATTAGAAAAAAGAATGAAGATACGAGGTTACATGAATTATTGAGATCAATAATTCCTTCATCTAGATAAACCACTTTATTTATTCCATTTCTATATTCTCTTTTATCTCTTATTATTATTACCTAATTTTAATATATACTAATAATTAATTAAGTGAATGAGTGGCTCTATTTAATGTACGGAGTAATTAGGAATCATAAATTAGTGAGAAATCAATGGCGTAAAAAAGACACCAAGTTTTGCAAAGTTCTCACCAGATTTTGGATGATGTTATTAAGTCAACAATTCAACATACTAAAGTGGATAATTCATGTGGTACTACATAATTATGGTGCCTTAATTTGAGCACCGTCCATTATTATTCCTTTGATTTTCTTTGTTAAATATTTACTGTACTTTTGTCATTAATAAAAAATTATAAAGCATTTACACAATAAGCTCCGATTTTGCACATCTTCTACAATATCGCTGTTTTATAATACGGTTATTGTATTTTATTTTATTTTGGTGTGAACCGTCAACAATAATGTATAATCCCCTCGTCACGAATGCTTTTACGAAGAGGTAAACGGCTGACTATAAAATGAGTCATTACTGAATACTCTAATTGAGACATCATCATGCATGCCTGGATCTGAGTCATACAAGGGCTTTTTAGTATTACAGTAACTTAAAAGCATATACTATGTGAGTATTAGACTTGGACGTCATATCCTTTATGAAAGTTATTTATAAGTAAGCTTGCATATTACTTTTACTTATGAGAGATGATGGTAATTATTTTCTAAGAAAACTTAATTAACCATACTCAAATACTCGATCCAAGTTAAAAGTATAATTTAAAATTACGTTGAAATTTATTTAACTAGAATTTGATAAAGCGAACAATGTGAATGTAATAATACATACTCCGTATAATAGCAATGTTTTATAAACCTACGTTATTATCGCGTCAATTAAAAGAGGCTACGTTAATCATTGATATACGTAACATGATATCACCGATCTCAACCGGTAGAATAAAACATTTTCTATCGACTGGGAATATCAGTACGTGCTACCGCGGACTACCTACCGTCGACTACCGGTCTACCACCCATACTGAAAAACTAAAATATCACAATAGCATCAAAGAACAAGAATTGATTCTCATTTTGTCATATTAATATTCCATAAATCTAATTGATTTTATGCTACTTGATAAATGATACGGCGTAATGTATTCATATCTACAGCATAAATTCCGACAGGACGTTATACATGCCAATTTTACAAGCGTATTTGTAGAGAACTTAAACCAACTCATTACTCCTATAATATAAAGTTGTAAAATTTGTCTTTTTTAATTGTTAATTGTAAAAAAATGATGAATATATTAATTTTTTTTTTCTTGGGGATATACCGGACTTAAGTTAATTTGACCTTGAATGATCTCGCGACTAATTTGAAAGCTCGAGCTCAAACGAGCTTCGCTGAATGAAAAGTTGAAACTCGAACTCGGGTTGAAACTCGGGCTGATCAAAATGTGTAGTGTTCAACACTCCCCAAAAAAAAGTTACGCATGGCATGCATTATAGCAAATTAAATTAAACTTGGAGATATAAGAAAGAGAAGGGGAGCATGCATGCATTAATGGCGGCCAGTAAGGACATGTAAGAAAGATAAGCTACTATTGCCAATATGAATCTAATCATCAACTATGTAACTAATTGTGAGGGGTTCAATTTATAACTTTTGCTAAGGAAAAAGTTAAAGTAGAGAGGGGTTAATTCATTAAATTGTTTTCAGTATCGAAGGAGATTATTCCAGCTGTCGGCAGAAGGGATACTCTTAGTCAATACCAAAAAAAAAAATTATGTAATTAAATTGTGATCCGTACATTTAGTCGATTGATAAGTAGACAATTTGGCAAATGGCTAACCCTAGTTATTACCTGCATGGCTTATTTACAGTGGCAGAGCTAAAATTTACACTAGAGAAGGACGAAATTTCAATGGAACAAGCCATGCATTACTTATTTGCGTTTATTTAGGTTACTAGATTGATAGGTTTCCAAATACTCCGTACCTAATTTCATATACAATTATTAAACTAACACAACTCTGCGCTGCCTACAATTTAAGCCGTCAGAAACCAAAAAAAAAAAAAAAAAAAAAAAAAAAACGGCCATCAGTTTTTGAGACAATTGAAGTGCGATGATTTAGACCGTTTGTTCTATGAACACCAAAAACATAATTATGGTATTTTGGCATCTTCATACAAAAAGCTAAGCTAAAGTCAACCCATACATGTATACAACTTACGTACCAAATTTTACCGCATCCTTAAAGAATCACAATATCAAGATCTTTCCTTAGCTTTAAAATTTCTGTGACTAGAAAGAAATCGTGTCCAATATGCTTCCTTAACCAAATTGTGTGCTTAAACCTATAAGCATTTTTTATGAAAGGAATTCGGCTAGTTATCGAAAAACTCGATCCTATACGACCGGAATACATATGTACAAAGGTAGTCACGAGCCGGCTTAACCTGCCCGATCTTGAACCGAGCCTTGGGGATAAGGTACGTACGATGGTTGCCCTGGGGGTGGTTCCAGGAATGGTCGACCCTAAACCGGATCTTAAATTAGCCGGACACACGAGTTGTTCCGATCTATTTTTTTCTCAAAAATTAGGCCATGCGGGCGGACATGCCTGACACTAGTCTAGGGCAAGCTGGTCTTGCCTTATGAAAGAGGACCTGGGCAATTGGCCACCTCTACATTTATAACATGCATGCAACCAAATATTATTGACCATTAAATCAAAATTAAACCATGGAAAAAAAATCACATAAAAGAAACAAAAGGCGAGTAGTAATAAAGAGAATGGCCTAGGGTTAGTGATATTGCAAACGTCACGCATACGACAATGGATTTATTTTGCTGCGTACAATTCTACGATCATACTCCCATCCCCTACACTAAAAGAATAACCCACCCGTGTTATCCCGCTCATATTTCCCGCTCACTGTCCCTCATACGGAATATTCCCTTCTAAATTCAAATGATTAATATATATTGTAGTCAAACTAAAAGATTTAACACAACTACAATATTCTCTTTAGTTATCCTCAATTTTATGCTGACTAATGAAAATATTTCCCAAATTTATGAGGTAGGATAAGAATATTTGTAATCTTACGTACAATATTATTATTGTTTGAGTTATTATTTTTGGCAGAATATTTCTCCTGGGAAGACCTTTGAGATTGATTAATGGAAGGATCCTTATAAGGTAATGATTTCCAAAATTTTGGCAACTGAATAAGAGGGGAGAGTAATATTATTATTGGCTTTTTTTATTAGAAAAAAAACATTATTTTAATAATTCGTGAATTGATTTTAGATGTGAAGTATACTTTTTTTTTATCCATTTTCGTTATAAGGTCAATGTGCGTTTTAATTACATTTTTCATCTAACTTAATTGTATTATTAATATCCTAAATTAGTTGCAGGTAATGATTATAACATTATTTTTAACAAGAATAATCATAGGTTAAGAAAAAAATAGCTTAACTTAAAGTGTCTTCTAATCGTAATAAGCTGTCTTTTTCTACCTCTTTCTATATTATATTTAGTAAATTATAACATTAAATTAAAAATACATTTTATTTATGCAAATAATTTAATTGACAAAGTCCCTATAAATAAACAAATGTAAAAAATGCCTTGCTATAGCACGGGAACTATACTAGTAATAATTCTAAAGTTTTAACACTGCCGCGTTCCAGTGCTCGAACACAAGACCTCTAGTTAAACAAGAACAAACCTCTTGCAGTTGATCTAAGTGCTCATTGAGTGGATTTAACATACTATTATATATGGAGTAGTTTACTTAATTGCTGACATCTATTTACTATTGTTAACCATTTAGAACCTCTCTCGTAATAAAACCGTTTTATATAAAACTTGTCGACATTATCACATCGTCGGGGAGACTCATATGAGACGAAAGCAGGGCCATTTATTTAGTACATTTGACGTAATAAAACCTACACTATCACTATCAGTTTCAAAGTCATCAGTAAAAATTATGCCTATATTGAATTTGGGATTTGGGCGTATGATAGTGTGATACGGCAGGATCATTCATACTAGTGGTTGTTGAGCTTCCGTCTGTTGGAAAATTGACCCAAAACAATATAGACCTGCTTATATATAGAGATCACTTGTGTACGTAGTTGCTATTCGGATTTATATTCACATTAGGTCCGGGTTCTAAAATAACACGACATTATCATAATTACAATCATAATAATCTAGAATGAAGATTTCTTAAGAAATTAGGATGACAACTTTACTTTGTACGTAAATCAAACGAGCAACAGTTCAATAACTTTCGCCAATTAACCACTTGAACTAATTTCATATTTAGTACTTCCTCTCTCCCCGGTCATTTGTTATCTTTTGGTTTTAACACAAAGGCCAAAGAGAGAGGAGATGGTCAATTATAAGATGACAAGTGAACTAAATTGAATGTGAAATATCAAATTACTCATCAAATGTAATCATAAAATAGAAAGGACAACAATTGACTGAGACACCAAAAAATGAAAAAGAACAACAAATGACCGAGACAGAGGAAGTATCTGATTAGAGTTTTTCTAATAATAATCTGTTGAGACTAGCTAGTAGCTCTGTATTCTGAATCTGAAGCCTGTAACTCCCCAATATCAATAAAATATTTATTTGTTATGTTTGCTGTTAGAGTATAAAATTAAACCGACGAGCTGAATGTTGGAGTGCCCAATATCAGTTTTATACTCTAACAGTACTACAATAGATGTGACTATATATGACATCGATAATGCACCACGTAAATCCGTTTGTCTATTCTAGATCTACTTATATATTCTTTACATTTTATTTATCTTTCTCGCATCCGTTATAAAATTAACTCTAGAGCATATCAGGGGCGGAGCCAGTATTGAGTTCAGGGGGCGAAATTTTTTAAGGGGAGGCGGATGAGTAATAATATAAGGAACACTCGGAAAAAATTCAAAAAATTTAACTAAAAATTTCGAAAAACTCAACTGTCAGGAGGGATGACCGCCCCTGCTAGCCCCCTAACTCCACCATTGCAACATATTATAGGTGTAACTATCATGTAGTGGGAGATTGGTAAGGTGAGGACAAATGTCATGAAAGTGAGTATGGAAGGTAGGTAAAATAAGATCCAGGCATCGCATATTAACATAGTGCTCTATGTAGCATGGTGCATTTACAAGTTGGTGGTGGGGTTACAACAATCATATCGATCGATAAATATATACCTTCCACTTTCAACATTCTTCTTATTATGTACTACTACCAAGGCCGGCTTTTAGCATGTACAAGCCGCGCGGCTGCATATGGCCCTCAAAATTTTGGGGCCCAATAACGTTAAACAAAGTATAGATACCAATTGATGCAGCTAAATTACAACAATCTTATGATGACACATTGGTTTGGGTAGTGGTCCAATAGTCCTTTAAAATGTATGCATACACTCAGGTTCAATTCCCCATATTGTCAATTTTGACAATGGGATACGATTTTGTTGCTTGGGACGAAGGGAGTATATATGAAAATGACTTTTAACACTATTGTTCGTTCTAAGAAACCCTTATGATAAATATAGCATTTTAGAGTCGGTAAGTCTTGCTTAAGACGGAGATTATACGTCATAAACTTAAAACGGGTCATATACTACCACATAGTGGTAAAAAAAGCAAAACTTTTGGCGTTCCTTAAACAAAAATTGAGGTGATTTGGTATGTATTTCACCGTTTTAAGCTTAAGATGGATAACTCGTCTTAAATGAGAATTTGTATTTTAGAATATATACTAGTCGTAACGTAAATATAGTTGTATTGGGCCCATTTTTCAAATTTCGCACAGGGCCCCTGAAATCTCGGAGACGGGGCGGACTACTACTACTGCTACTCTAACTATGGGACCTTCTTTCTTTGCCTTGTGGCTCCAAACATTCCCTTTTTAAAGAGAATTCCTACCTTAGTAGAGAAGAACTCTAACTCTCTATGTACCAGAATAGATATTTTCTTCTTTTTTTAACCCTACTAAGAACAATCACATATATGGTAAAACAATTATTGGTCGATCTAATAATTAAACGGTCATTTGATGATTGATGACACGATCAATGTTTCTTGTAAGATAACGATGGATTATAATAGGAAAATACTTAATTCAAATTTTAGAGCTAAATATTTTAGCTTATTAAATATGTAATTTGACTCAATTTAGTACTTTAATTTGTATGTAAATGCCAAAAATTATTTAATTTACTTTACTTTATTTTGTAACACAAAAACTTCTGAGAGACGGTCTCTCAATAGCGTTATTGAGAGACCTTTCACATGATAGGGTGAGAGACCCACTGCCTTTTCTATTTTCCTATTATGTCTCTCACTAAATTAGTGAGAGACGGTCTCTCACGAGACCTACTCATTTTGTAAATATTTGTGTTTACCTAATGGCTTTACATTTAACTAAATTATCGAACTATTCAATACTGCGTACAATGTTTCTTCATCAACACCAATTATGATATAAGACGACTTAATAAGACTCACAAGTTCATACAAGTTATAATAAGTCGACCTAGCTCGTTTAAATTCTTTGTAATTAGTAAATGAGTGGTTTTCTAGGGAATCGAGCCGGCTCGACTAGGACACATAATCAGACCAGATACTACTCGGAGGTCCCAAATAATGGGGATACAATTATATGGTCCTTTTGGTAACACCATAGTGTTAGCATCACATTCTATGTATTCACCTTCACTCACTTGTCTTTTTTTGTGTGTTTTGCTTTGCTATGTCTCGTCAATTTAGCACCATTTGTTAGGTGATGGCTTAATAGCTACTCCGATTCCCCATTGATTGTGAAATTTAAGGTTGGAATTTCTATACAATTTTGCTGTCAAAGATAATATAAATATTCATTTCTTATGGACCATTGATGAAAATTTAAAATCAAGTGTAATTTAAGTAAAACAATGTATGATACCGACTTTTTTTGTCTGCGGTAAAAAAATTAGAGATGCAATTATATAATGTTAGGGCTTATTAGGTCGTTAATATACACTCGTAATTTAAAGTATGATATTGTTAAAATGAAGTTTTTAGTAACATTTTTTATCTTCTTATTTTTAATTTGCATCGAATAATAATACATTATACATGTTATATTAATTAGATGTTATATTGTACTCCCTCTTATTTTCAATAAATGTCCCAGTTTTCATTTCCGTCTATTCATAATAATGTCCCATTGTCCATTTTTGGTAATGTTTTTTCTTATGAAATGACTATACTACCCTTGCTACTTTTCATTTATTACCACCCAAACCACCCTTAACCCATCCTATTAATACACTAACCCAACTCATGACTATGTTACCCTTGTTACTTTTCATTTATTACAATACTTTGCATTATTTAAATCACTTTCTTAATTCTAGTGCCGTTTCAACAATAGGACATTTATTGAGAATATGAGGGAGACTAGACTACTAGTTTTAGCGAAATGAATAGGTTTGAATATTTTATATAGCATAATACTATAATAGCATAAAGAATAGCTAATTCATTGTCATTATGCATTTATGCCTAGAGCATACTCACAATTAAGAAGTACTAAAAACTTAATTATGAAATTTTTTGATGCATATATTGCCCATACAAATCCTTTATAGAGATAAGTTAAAACTAAATTGACAACGATATTAAAATAGATAAATATCGATTTTATGTTATGAATATCACCCTTAACGACTTTATACACGTTTCTTCATCTGGTTGGGAATATAAAGGGCTTTTAGTACAGTTATGGAATTAAGCCTCACAGTGGTCACATCTTGTCCTTTGCTAAAGAACTTTTCCAACATTCTCTCAAAGAAATGATATCACCAAAGGACATTAGGTAATCCACTTTCATATTTCAAAAAACAAAAGGGCATATGTATCTATGTGTTGTGATGGCTTAATTTGTGGTCACTGTTGGTTCTTGGTAACCCTATATCATTATCACATTTCTGACCTTTTTTCCATTGTTTTGTTTACAATTTTTATTTTAGGGTATGAGATGATTATTTAATTTTCTCCAATTTCAGGAGTAATTGCAAATTATGGGGCATATAAGTTAGTGCTTTAATTTGTTAGCGTGATGAGTAGTTAAAATTAGAAAAGCCGGAATAATGGATTATGATCCGGTGGAGTTAGAAAATAACGCTACAGCCTGCATGTTAGAGTATTAAATCGATTTTGGGACTCTAATCATTAGCTTAAACTTCTGGTTGAAATGATTTCTTGACATGGTATCAGCAGTGTGACCAAAAGGTTACGGGTTCGAATAACACCCAGTATACTTTAAATTATAGATTAATAACACATGAATTCGATTTTTTCTTGAACCAAATGATGCCTTAATAAGTCAATATGTTGTTACTTTAACAAATGCTACATGCAATAGTATTGTGATATCTTGACCTAAATTTGCAAGTTGGAGAAAGGTTAAAGTATGCCTTTCATAGTTAGAGAGTAATAGCTTAATATATAAGGAGTACCTGCATTTAGGCACTTGAGAATATCAAGTTTTGGTCTTTCAGAAACAACGGCTATAATCATGCTACGTACGCCATACTTTTTATCTAACTTCAATTATAGATACGGCATATCACAATTTATTGATTCTGCGTGGATTATTGATTCTGCGTTTTTGCCATCAGCTCATATGTAATTAAAAAAAGAAAAAAACTAATCAATCGTTATATATAAGGAATCGTTTAATTGATCCAGGAATTGGAACGAGACAAACAGAGGCAGACCTAGTTGGTGGCAAAGGGTAGTAGTTGCCACCCCAAACAAACAAATTTGGTGTTGAACAAGAGTATCTGCTACCGACAGCTGGAGCAATCTCCTTCGGGGTACTGAAGGCAATTTGCTACGATATCAATTTGATACGGAAAACAATTCTGCCTTTCTCATTCATAACCAACGCGAATTTATACAAGATACGAAACTAGGGTTGGCTGAGAGCCAAGCCCATAAATATAACAAACTGTGAACAATCTAATTACGGGCCAAACCTTATTATCCCCCCTCAAGTTGGAGCATACGGATTGAGAATGCCCAACTTGCCAGTTAACAACCGAAGACGAGGAGCACCAAGAGACTTGGTGAGAACATCGGCCAACTGGTGAAGAGTAGAGACATGCGAGGGAGCAATAAGACCATCTTTAATAGCATCTCGAACAAAGTGCAAGTCAATCTCAATATGCTTAGTACGCTCATGAAAGACGGGATTATGAGCAATATGTAATGCAGACTGACTGTCACAGTGCAAAGAAATGACCTTTGGGTGAGAAACGCCCAAACAAAGTAACAATCCTTTCAACCATTTAAGTTCACAAGTAAGCGCAGCTAGAGCACGATACTCGGCTTCGGCTGACGAAAGAGACACAGTGTGCTGTTTCTTGGTCTTCCAGGACACGGGAGAAGTACCAAGAAACACGAGCCATCCAGTAAGAGAGCGACGCGTGACCGGGCATGCTGCCCAATCGGAGTCACACCAGCCAATAAGAGACAAAGCAGAATTAGCGCGTAGGTGTATACCATGCCCTGGCGTTCCTTTTAAGTAACGAACAGTACGTAATGCGGCTTCCCAATGATCATTTCGTGGTGCATGCATATATTGAGATAAGATATGTACGGCATACGTTAAATCAGG
>VHZZ01000072.1:136139-146224 GCA_009801015.1 Silene noctiflora | reverse complement strand
GTGATTAAATGGTGGGGGTGTGCCAAATATAGCCTCGTAAGGCGTCTTTCCGCCCAGAAGAACAGAGGGTGTCCGGTTGATAAGATAAGCCGCAACAAGAGCACATTCGCCCCAAAATTTAATAGGTAAACCAGCCTGAAAGCGAAGAGCTCGAGCTACATTAAGTAAATGTTGATGTTTACGTTCGACACGGCCGTTTTGTTGCGGGGTGCCCACACAGGAGCTATGAAATAGGATACCGTTTTTGGCAAAGTAAGGTTGCAAGCAATGAAACTCAGTACCATTATCACTCCGGACAATTTTTACTTCGGATGAAAACTGACGACGGATCATGGCAATAAAGTTCAAAAATTTGTCATATACTTCGGTTTTATTAGACAAAAGATATATCCATACACCCCTAGAGAAATCGTCAACGATAGTGAGGAAGTAACGAGAACGACTTGCAGAGGGAGGGTCATATGGACCCCATAGATCACAATGCACAAGCTCAAACATAGAACCACTTTTATTATTACTCAACGGAAATGTATTACGAACATGTTTTGCACGATGGCAAACCTCACATGGTTTTGGCAACGTGTCTTTACTATGCTTAACAAACGGAAGTAATTTTACTACTTTCTCGGAGGGATGACCCAACCGTTTATGCCATAAAGAAATACTTGAAACAACTTCTATAGTACTTGTGATTATGCGTGGTTCTTGTCGTAAGTAGTAGAGTCCATCCAGCCGGTCACCCTTGCCAATCACCGTTCTCGTACATCGGTCCTGAATAAGACATATACTGGAATTAGTGACAAATTCACAATCAAGCGCACCACTTAATTGTGAGGCGGAAATTAAATTACAACGTAATTGAGGAACATAGAGAACGGGATCAAGAGAGATGGTAGGAGTAAGCATAATTCGACCAACTTGAGAAGCGTGCACTTGCGTCCCATCTGGCAAGCCAACTACGCGACTTGATATGGTACGAACATCGAGCAAAATATCTAATAAGCCTGTTACATGGTGTGAACAACCTGTGTCAATCAACCACTTACCAGAGAAGGTGTGAGTGGGTGTACCATAAACGGTAACCGGCGGATTGGTTGAGTCTCCGTCACCAGATGATGTTGTCACCGCGTGGGTTGTCTCAGCCTTAACACCACCAGATGACTCACCATTTCCTCCCCCGCGTCCTCGGTTAGAGTAACCACCACGAGTAGATCCTCCACGACCAGGTGGGTTAACACCCTTAAGCTCATACCACCACGCAGGCAGTTCTTCCATAAGATCAAAGCACATACTACGGTCATGTCCTTTACGATTACAATTATTACACACTAATTTTTGACGTTCAGTGCGTGACAATTGAGAGGGAGGACGAGATGCAGGACCAGACCGTAAGGAAGGACGCACAGCAAAGGATGCGACCTCGGGTACCACTACTTTATCCGTCTTATCAGTTGCCTTATCATTGCCCCTGACATGCTCCTCCTGACTGATGAGATGAAAAGCGCGATTCACAGTCGGAAGAGGAGTTTGAGAGAGCAGAACAGAACGGATAGTACCATACGGAACAGGTAACAGACCGAGTAAGAATTGGTGGAGACGATCTGATTCCCTTCGTTCCATATGTTTCTTGCTGACGGCGCCATTGTCACACTTACATGTAATGATGGGTTCATATTTATCCAATTCATCCCATAGCTGACTTAACTTACCATAGTATATCGCAACAGACATCGACTCAGACTGTGTACAATCACGTAAGGCACTCTTTATATGTTGAATGCGTGGTCCATCGACGACGTTGAATCGTTCACGGAGAGCATCCCATATCAACTTAGCATTCTCAAATTTAGGAAGAAGACTCTTTACCTCGGGATCAATAATATTGGTCAGCCAGGAGACTAGCATCGACTGGATTGTCTCCCAATCCGCATTCGTACAGGGTGCAGCAGGTTCATCAATGGTACCATCAACGAAAACGTACTTCAGACGTGCCTTGAGAGCAATACGAACATCATGTACCCATTCATCAAAATTATGGAGCTTGAGCCGAGTAGTAGTAATAAACTCACCGGGTTTGTCGTGATTTCCGATATGATACGGAGAAGATGAATCAATTTTTCCTGAAGATTCGCCGTCACCGTCAACCATGGCGGCGAGGTGCTGAAATTTTAGGATCTTTATTTTTGTATTTTAGGGTTCTCTGATACCATGCTAAGATATCAATTTGATACGGAAAACAATTCTGCCTTTCTCATTCATAACCAACGCGAATTTATACAAGATACGAAGCTAGGGTTGGCTGAGAGCCAAGCCCATAAATATAACAAACTGTGAACAATCTAATTACGGGTCAAACCTTATTACAATTTAATGGATTGACTTCTCCCAAATTTAATTCTTTCATTCGCAAGAGTCAGGAATCAAACTCCTGAATAATACTCCGTAATTGAAAAGCACATAAACTAGGAAAATATATGTGTATTTTACGGCGATGAAGATAATGCGACAATAGAGATGTCTTCTAGAGTTCTAGTGTTCAGATTCCAATATCATCTTTTTTTTTTCCTACTTTTTTTCAAGGCTCTTTTTGAATATTTTTTCAAACACAAATTCTGATGTGTGATGACTGATATTCATTACAAGCTTGTGACGGGTCATTGGTCATGCGGGTCAAATAAAAACTCACACGGGAGGATAAAGACAAGTCATTTGTGATTTCCTATACATTCTAATTTTTGTCTTATCTACCCATATGTGTGATACTTACCCGTCACAAACTGTGAGACCTATTGTTTTCCAAATGAGCGAGGAATCCCTAAACAAATCCATTAAGTTCCCTCATTAAAATTGTTATTTATTAATTAACTTATTTTCAAATTGTTGATGTTCATTACCTTCGAGTGTCAGAGAATTTATTTCCCGCTCACAAAATAAAGTAAAATGTAAACTATTCACGGACACATAACAAGGGAATAGTAAAAGAACGATCAGTTGCTGCGTTATATGGAATAATTTTTTTGAAAAATTTATTAAAACAAATTGTGATTACAACGCAAGAATCAAAATTATTTTCAAATAAATGAAATAAAGGTAAGATGAATAGCCTTCATTTGATTGTGAGTGTGAGTGTGAATTTATAATTTCCAAGAATACCGACAATGTAAAAACAGGTGTCTGACGGTCTCCAATTCTTCACCACAGAAAATACACATCATCTTGGGAGGAGATGATRTGTATTTTCTGTGGTGAAGAATTGGAGACCGTCAGGCACCTGTTTTTACATTGTCGGTATTCTTGGAAATTATGGACGAATATTTGTGAGGCYTGGGGTATAACATGGATTTGTCCCGTCGAAATTGATGATGCTTTTCTAGTATGGTGTGATTCCCACTTTGTTGGGTTTGAGAAACGTCTTTGGGAAGTATTTTTCATTGCTATAGTTACTATTATTTGGGAATTGCGAAATGAAGCGATTTTTGAGAACAAAACCCCTAACTGGCCATGTATAGCGGACAAGGTGATTTTAAGAGTTGGGTTATGGTGCAAAGCATGGAAGGAAAGTTTACCTTATACCTTAGAGGAATGGTTAAACAATTGGAAATCAGTTAGAGCATGGAAGGTGAAAAGAATAGGGCAAATGACGACTACTCGACTTGATTTTTAACGTTGGCACTTATTTATTTCTGTTGTTTTTGTGGTTATTTTGCTATCTTTTTTGGGACTCTACTCGCTGTAGGTCTCGGGGATTCTCCCCATCTTTTAATCAAAAAAAAAAATGTTGTATAAGAGTATATTTTTTCGATTTCCAATTTCTCAAATAGATTGACACTGGCTTAAAATATTCGCTACCCGACCCCAAATACAAATTCGTGGTTCACCAACAATTAACGCGAATTCGATAAAATTGCTTGATTGTGGAGGTGAGATTTAATATCTGGAGTTGTCAATTTCCTTGGGGAATAGAATGAACAAAATGGATCCAAACAACACTAAAAATCAGGTTGTTCTAGGAGAACCTAAAACAACAACAAAAACAAAAACACAGCAACACAAGGACCAAAATGACAATAAAAACAACGGTGTAGAGGACCGTTGCTTACAACACACAAAAAACGAGATAAAATGAGCCCTAAAACATGCCTTAGGATAGGACGACCCCAATCGTCATGGCTTCCTCATTGGCTCGGCCTACGACAAAGGGTATGGCGATTGCTTGCAAAAAAAGGACCGCCATTTATAACACTCGAAACAGGCTGGAAAGAAACAGTCACACAGACTGTTTAATTATAGCTGAAAATAGGTTGTTCGTGTTTGTTATTGGTCTCGCCATTTCAGTGCATAGAAAATCCAATTTCTCATCATGTAGGCATTCGAAGTTCTACAAAAATGAATTACTTAGTTAAATGATTTAATTCAAGTGAAATTGAATTTAATAATATTGGTGTAAAATATATAATACTCCCTACTACTCTACTTGTTCCCTCTTTCCTTTTCCATTCAACTCAATTTTTTCCCCCTTTTTCCTTTTTTGAACAACTTTGTCTTGTCAAAAATCAATTGCACGTAGAGTCATGTGTATTGCGTGTTCCAAATTTATTCCCGAAATTCTTAAGCCAAAAAAAAAAGAGAACAACAAATAGAATAGAAGGGAGTAAACTCTACCAATTCTACCGAAAAATAACACTATTGAATCATACACGATTGAAATACAACTAGTCACTATTAAGACATATATATTCGTTTTAAGTTTAAAGTCAAATATTTTAAATAACAGAAAAATAATATATATAAAAAATAACAAAATATTTATCATATCTATATAATTGGGTTAATATTTAACCCATTTTAAAATTAAGGCTATCATTCCAGTTACAAAAGTCTTGCTTGTGACGGTCTCTTTAATTTAAAAAACCTCTCACGGTCCCTCTCCACTTGCCCTTCCCACTTATCCTCCCATTTGCCCCATCGTCTTACGTCTCTTTAAAGTGACGAATTTTGTCCGTTACAGATGAGAATTTGGGTTGTTGTTAAACAAGAATCTGTGAAAGTGGTCAAAGAGAGACCAAACAACTTAGAAAGTGTCCTACAAGTATAAGTTAGAGTAGTCCAAATTTGGTAGGAAAATAAAATAGTGGACCCACAGAAATACACGTTGCAAAAAGGAAGTTTCCAGATTCCGTTAAGGTAGGGACTTGGTGTAAGTTAGGTAGTTAGCAGTCTAATTGCATTCAATTAAACCCCTTATCTTTTGGGACTTCACTTTGCCCCACAAAATCACCGCCACTTTCCTTTTTACCTATTCACTCAACGGCCCAAATTTTCCGTTACAATGGTCCCTGTACTTGATTTTTTTACGCAAAATTTCTCATTTAAGATGAGTAATTTTTTATATTAATATATATATATAAAAAAAAAAATACATTAAGAAAAATAATTTTGTCTATATAGACAAGTGAGATGATACGTAATGCGTTTTTTTAGGTATATTTAGCTCCCACAAAGTCGCCGCATCATTTTTCATAATATTTTATTTAAGACGGATAATATCCGTTTTAAGCTTAAGACGAGTCATCTACCATTTTTACAGATAAGACAAAATTAAAATGTCTAGATATTAACAAAAAATTTGTCTTTATTTATACAAATGATAAATAGTAAAACGAATATATCTATCTGACGAGGTTTTTTTATACCTCTTTACCCAACGGCCCAAATTTTCTGTTATAATGGGCCCTACACTTGATTTTTTAACCACCTTTTAACCCCCTGGAGTTGCGGTCCCCTTATTTTTTTTTGTTATCATTTTTGCCAATTTTTTACTCCGTAAACATGGCAGTTTAAAATTTAATTGTCGGTGTTAAAGGATGGGTATTTGGGCCAACAAATTTTGGCCTACCAAATGACTCACCAAATCCATTTGAATTTCGCTTTTGAACTTCTGAGTGTTTTAGTATCGGTAAAATAAAAGAAAAATCGATTATTCTCTTGATTGACCAGAATAAAGAGAGTATAGTATCTGGAAATAACTAAATTTGTATTGTTGACGTATACTTAGACGAAATTTTATTTTGGCATATATAATAATGGTTTTTTTTACAGAAGTTTGAGGGTAAGAACGGTAGATTCTAATTACTTTTTTGTTAGCTTATGTATGTGAGCCTATTTGTTCAATAATATAAGGGTAAGATTATCAGTTAGACTTTTTCAAATTTTACAACTCTACCATGTCAGCTTTCCACTCACTTTTATTATTTCTTTATTGTTCAGACTCGATTAGACTTTATACATTACCCGTCAGACTCATCTCAGACTCTACTTTTCTATTTTTCACTTCACTTTTTTTTAAAAAGAAATGACACATGGAATCTATTCATTGAACAATTTCCCCCAATAGGGTCAATATCCACCCAAAGTCTTAAATTAAGTCTTGGATTTTCAAAACTCAACGTAAAACTTTGTTAAAACCAACTTACAAAGGTAGATTATTGGTAGTATTGAGTGGATCTTGTCTCAAGACTTGCCAAAGTCTTATCTCAAAACTAACCGTAATCATATCCTAAATTTTTAATACGTAAATAACGTGTTCTTGTCTTCTTATGTTGAATGCGCCGAAATGGGAGAGTAGTGAGTAGATATCAACATTTAACCTAACATACACAATATCACCATCTCAACTAATAATTCAAAAACTTATCCTTAAACACAAGTGATGATAACACGATATGAAACCGTTTGATACAAAATTCATGTCGATACGGAAGAAAGGTTGGTGGGCAGTTGGAATTGATGAGTGAAAGGTGAAAAAGACTAGGCTAGACAATTGGGCCAAGCCATAGCATGAAATTAAATTTCTTAATGTGATTGACAAATCGAAGCAACAAATTGACTCGAAATTAGTCTTTGGCGAACGTAAGATGGAGTTATTGAGCCCATTAAAAGAATGTCACGTGTTCACCAGCTAAACGACAACAGAACATGCTAAGTTAGCAAGCTGGTGAACAAAATACTGTGCTTGATTGAAGGGGACATGTCGCAAATCATACATTCACCATTTTAGCATGCTTAGTTATTACTCATTATCACCGATATCTCAGCAGCAAGTTCTTGTTTAAAATGAATGGGTATATCTGTTTTAAATTTGAAAAGATTAGATATGTCTATATAAAATGAATAAGACAAAAGTAGAATATATTAAAAAATAAAAGATTTGTATTATACTCATGTGGGATAATATTTAATCCGTTTTATTAAAAAGACAGATATCTTCATATTAAGAAAGACTAGCGAATAACATTAACACCGATAGGGTGATATAGAAAGTGACCATTACAATTTACAACATTCGCTAGTGAGATATTATCATCCTAATATTAGTAAGGGTAACAACTAACAACCCTTATTAGCAATTGCAGATCTTGAAATAAAAAAAAAAAATAAGAAAAGTTAAAATTTGAATAATTGAAGACCTCCTCTATATAACTAAGTTTTGTATTTCTTGCTAGTGTTGTGGCTTGTACCTCACTCCACCACAAACTGTTGTAATCAAAAGAGTGCGGAGTAGGTTACGAAAAATGTCTCATATTAGGCAATAATGGTGATTTAGGAATTCGGTAATGAGAGTTCGTGAACTTATTATTTGATGGGATTACGAGATACTTCCTCCATTGTAATCATTTGCTTACGTTTTATATTTTTTTTTTGTTATGGGGTGTGTTAATCAAAGTTCAAGAATGATTTGATAGAGGTGGTAATAAAAAATATGATAATTTAGTCACTTGTTTATCTTTCTATTTTGGGAATGTCTTTAATAGATAATTTGTGCAGAAATCAAAAGTAAACAAATGAGGAAGGAATTCAAATGATAAGTCTGTTGGATATGGAAAGAAAGCCATAAGTATGGGTGTATGGCAAGTCTTAATAACAGATAACAGCCCACTGAACCAGCGGACAAACATCAGCCCAGGCCCTATATATATAACAGAGAAAACGGAAAAGACTAGGCCCGGCCCATCATAAGCTCCGTCACCTCAGCCCATCATAAGCCCAATCTTAATTATTTCACAAATTTTGCTAATATAATGTGTATTCAATCCTTCATTTTTGTAGGAAAATGAGTTAGTGTCACTACTAATTAAATGATACCGATTTTTGTTACAACCTTTTCAAATACTCCGTAAATTTGTGCTCCATAATTTATCTCATCTCCTTACTACTTGTACAGCTGAATTAAAAAAGACTAACTTCTTTTTATCCCTTGTAGGCGAGATGATATTATTGAGGCATTGTGGTATTCAAACTCCACAGGTTTCCGAACAATTGACATTTTACGTCGTCAGTCGTCTATTTTGAAATTTATATGAAATTTCGTAATTAAGGCAAATAAATGACGATTACAATAAAATTGACCCCGACCCATTCTCAAATATTTCTGACTACGCCTCTGTATCTAACTAAGACAGCTAAATGCTTTATAACTTAGGATTCTAGGTACTATAATGAGTCTTTGAAACAGTAACAGGGTAAGTGGGTGCAACCCACACATGAAATAGATAGTTCATTGATGTGCATGAAGGATGATCATCAATAGATAAAATGGTGGAAAATATGTACTTTTTTAACAGGCTTCACAGGTGAAGTCAGTATCAATCTCATGATAAGGTTGTTTGTGGCATAAAATTCACTTTGTTTGTCATCAATACACTGTTAATGCATTTCTGATTGAGACAGTGACTTTCACTTAGATGAATTGAAAGGTACTCTCTCCAATCTCGATTCCAATCATTTGTTTACTTTTGATTAAAATATCCCTAACAATGAATTTAAAAGGTAAATAAATAACTCAGATAACGTAAATAAGACAAAAGCAGAATCCAATGACATCGATAACTAGGGGAGTGTTTTTTCTGTTCCAGGATTCCCAGTGAATGAATATAGAGCTTTAACTTTTAAGCATCGACAGCATTTTTTTTCACTGGTGTGTTACGTGTAGTTGTGTAGAGCTTATGGCTCGCTAATTCACCGAAAAGTTTCCATTGCAAGTCACAGTAACAAGCTTTTCTCTGATATAAATAATATAATACCAAAATGTTCTAAGACACTTAATCGACCATTCTGATTCTACTTTTATCTGTGAATATTTGAAGGCAGAAGATGCATATGCTATTGAAAGGTAACTTGCCACCTTGCAGCATGAAAGATGCGTTTGATACTGTCAGCAAGCTAGGCCTCAATCGTCTGCCTCTGTTACTTGTTTGACGATACTGTCAGCATGACGATTGCTGACAGTGTTAATCATATACAGTGCGGAGTACCATGGTTATTAAGGAATGCTATCGATTGCTGACAGTTTAATCATAAACAGTGCGGAACATTGTCTCACATTGATAGAAGTAGAAGTCTCACTATAGACGGGTTTATAAGTTCTATTTTGAACCAGAGGCTGTTTTTGCTTATATGAGCCTGATGTGGACACTTATCAACCATAGTCCATATAGTCGCAGTTCACGGACCATACAACCGGATGTACAATGCTATTGTACATCCAAGGTTATCTTAGTCATTTTCCTATTAATTTTGCAAATGCAAATGAAAAAAAAACAAAGTTACGTAATATAATTTTCAATCCAATTCTCATTCTCTCTTCAACTGCTTCCATATTTCTCTAACTCATCTTCATCTTCCTCTATCATTCGGTTAATGAATCTCATCTTCTTTCTTAAATTATTATATCAACCATTTTTTTTTTTTTTTGTTGGCGGCAGTAAAAGCAAATGTTTACAGTCCCATTTTAGCTCTAGCTAAGGCATGGGCAGCCTTATTAAGTTTGCGAGCCACATTATATCAACCATTATATCTCTCTTTATTCAATCAAAATCAATAAGAATTTAATCAATTTTTACCATCAACGATGGGACGAATCTTCGATGGCGGATGAAACATCAATATCATCATCAATGGAACATGAAACTTTGAAGGAGCGTGACACTTCATTGGAAACTGAAACATTTACCTCTGAATCAATGGTTTTGGAAAGACAATTACATATTACGCCTCCGTGTCAAGGTAATTTTTTTAAACTCGTTTTT
>VHZZ01000072.1:76983-87995 GCA_009801015.1 Silene noctiflora | reverse complement strand
GGGTGTAAACCGTTGTTAGTACTTTCCACAACGGTTTTTGTCTAAAAAAATAACCGTTGTTAAAACCTTTAACAACGGCCCGAACAACAACGCCCCCTTTTTTCTATAACAACGGATAATAGCCGTTGTTGTCCCTTATATCTGTAGTAGTGTAAGGTAAAGCCTTCATTGGACCAATTCATTCATATTTGGTCTCACTTAGGTAAGTGTAGGTCTCCTTATGGTTTGTGTCATATCAATAATGCATAAGTATGGTTTTTTGTTTCATCTTTTGAGCATTACTTTCATAATATGCTATGTATTTGAAATCATTCACATTTATCATATTGCCCTTTTTCTAGCCTCTTTTCACATGTTTATATTTGCCTAGCTACATTATAACTTGTCTATCTTGTCAAGCTAGTAGCTTTGTCATTAGTGTTAGGGTGCTAAATTGGGACGATTATCATTGTTTTAATATCATTGTGAGCTTGGTATACCGGGTTTGCTATTTCCCGGGTTATTATGAAAGAAAAAGAAAAAATGAGGAAATGAAATGAGGAAAAAAGATGAAAAGAAAAAAAAGAAGCATGAAAAGGAAAAAAAAAAGTCGAAAATTAGAAATTCTCATCATGTTCCTAATAAAAAATATTTGGAGAATATTCTTAAAAGTTTTGTCAAAGAGAGGTCTTATATCATTGTTTTGGCTTCTAAATGTTGGGTTTTATATGGGATTGAGCATCCTTGCATTTGGTAGTTGCTAACTTGTCTTAGTTCCACATACCATAACTTATTTGTTCCCCTTTTCACCCATCACATATTGTCATCTTCTTATCCTTTGGCTTCTTTTTCATACTTGCATTTTTTTATTGTTATGACTTGTAATTTGAAATGATTGTCATATTAGATTGCGGGCACACTCTCATGAGTCGAAGATAGGTGAGTGTCATTCACATACATGTCCTTTTACATATAAATTTGAGCATGAGTGTACCGTGAGAGTCCGAAAATCAAAAGATCGTGCAAGAGCTTAAAGATTCATTTGAAGTTGTTTACTCTACGTCGTCGTATAAATCTCAACCATGTAAATGCTTTATCCTTAATTAGCCCATGTTGTCTCGGGTTTGAAACCATTATGCTTGTAGCTATTTCGGGATTTTGCATTTGTTGGGTTATCCTAATTTCTCATGCTTGTTTGAGGATAAGCAAGGGTTTAGCTTGGGGGAGTTTAATAAGTCCATTTTATATATGATTTTACCCCCTTTATTAGCTCGGTTTTACATGTTATTTGCACTAATTTTAGTGTTTATTTGAGCTAATCTCGTGTTCTAGATGTTTTGCTTGTACTTAACGTATTTTTGTAGGAAATATAGCTTTTGATAGCTAAATCCCGTCAAAAGAGCAAATATCGAGTTCACAAAGCTAAGTGGAAATTGGATTGAATCATGTTTGTTCATGCAAGCTCAAATGTTGGAAGAAATGAGCAGGTGCTGAAAGAAATGGCCCAAATAATTATCCAAGGCAATTGTAAACAAATTAACTCTTACTTCAGTTTAGTTCAGTTCAGTTCAGTTCAGTTCAGCTCTAATAAGTTCAGTTCAGTTCAGTTCGGACACTTTCAGTCCAAAAGAACAGGGCCTAACAGTACTTAAAAATTCTCGCTCAATGTTATTATTACTCTTAACAAATTCTAAGGGCATTAGCAATAGACAAACCTCTAAGAGGTAGAGGTTTGTTCTTATGCCACATAAGCTAATATACAAACTCATTTACTTACAAACTTCTTACCAACAACAAATAAACCTCTTCAAGGTTCATCTCATGGCCCGCTAAACTTTTTCTCCTCTCACATTCTCTCTCTCCACAAACCTGGATACTAATTTGTAACCCCTCTCATCCATGAACCTCAACACTCATCACCAACAATAGAAGGTTTGTTGACAAAACTCTAAAATAATGGACATGTCATCCTACAAACCTCTTGATGAACCTTTATTGCTAATGCCCTAACTAATGAAGTAAGTGGGGCCACTGTTTATTTAGTCCATAATTTGATTCCATTAACTGGTAAAAAACTTGCTAAAAAATCTCACTTAGTGTTATTTTTACAAAATCTTTCTGACTAATCTAATTTCATTTATTTAAAAAATTTATTATCTTAAAAATCAAGAAATATAGAGATGTAATTTGTTAATTTTTTAAATCAATTTCTAAATATTTTTTTCCAAATCAGCTTCCTTAACAATATCGGGCATCTAAAATACCTTTTATGTAACTCCAATGTAGTCCGATTTTCATAAAAAAACACAAAAAATGAATTCTCAGCTACTATAATGATTCAGAAATCGTCTTAATACAAATTTTATAATAGTAGATTTATTAAATGTAAAAATGTTTAATGGCAACATTTTAATTATAATACAACTTTCTGTAACACAACCCTTTACAAATACCGTACTGGACAGTACGAGATTGGTACTAATCAAACTAAACTAAGAGATGTTTTCTACTACTAGCCATCTTTTAAGCTCGCGATTACTACTAGCTAAAAGTCGAGCCTTAATAACTCACTGGAGTTAACAAGAAGTAGGATTCATCTCCAATGGCCCATTTTCATTCTTTAATACTCCCACCGATTCTTAGAAATTGGTTGATAGCTATTTAAGTCAGCTAACCCTTACATGGAATCGTTCTGTTTTGATTCGGTTCAGATTGTATCCCGTTTTGGGTTGCACTAAGTTACTCATTTTACACTTTTGGGTCGAACACTAATTCAGATACTTCAGCTGAATGTTCCTCATTCCTGTTCTTTTACCAGTTTTTTAATGGTTTATGATTACTCAATCTTGTGTCGACGATAACAAATTTTGTCCTTGATTGGTCACCAATGTGCATCAATCTACATCACCCTAATTTGACCAACATTTTATAAATCAACCACATGAAACAAATTACATCATCCTAATGCAACTGTACAGAAATGCAACTGTACAGAAACAAGAAAACTTGCTGTAATGGTGTTATTATCGTCGTCAATCCACACACTCTTCTTCTCTATCTCTCTTATTTGCTTACTTTCTGTTTCTTCCTTTCTTTACCTCAACAAGTCGGTTCCTACCACTACCTTAATTCCACAAAATACCGTCCAAGATTCCGCTTTAACCTCAAAGTCTTTGTTTCCGAGTTACCCAAGTCATACAACTACGGGATGTTACAGGAATACTGGTCTTTACCTCCTGATAACAGAATTAATTTTTACCCGGATCACCTACCCGGTGGGTCGACTAGGAAACATTCTAACATGGCATTCCCACCGTACCCAAATAACCCGGTGCATACACAATACAGTGCTGAGTATTGGCTGTTGGGTGATTTAATGACACCTGAAAGTTTAAGGAACGGGTTAATTGCGAAAAGGGTTTATGATGTTAAGGATGCTGATGTGATATTTGTACCTTTTTTTGCTGCATTAAGCTGTGAGATGCAGGCTAGTGTTGATAGACGTATTATTACTAGGAAAGACGATAAAAATGAGGATTATAGAAGGCAAAAAGAGGTTATCGATATTGTTACAAATTCTGAGGCTTGGATACGGTCAGGTGGTCGTGATCATGTCTTTGTTCTAGCTGGTATGTTCATAATTTGATACTCTTTTTAAAATAGTGTCGCTTAATTGGTTTGATGTTACTACTGGTTGTAACATAGTCAAAATTTGATACTCAACTAGAATAGTTTTGCGTAATTGATTTGTGTGATGTGAAGGTATGCAATTTGAGTTAAATGTGTTTCGCTGTTTATTGATGCATGTCTAAGTTGAGAAGCTGCCAATCTGCATTGCAGACTGCAGGGTTTTAGCTTTCATGTTACCAGCGATTGACCGACTGTAATGTGTTGCGATTAGTTACATCAAAATTAGGGTCTATGGTAGCTAGTGTCTCATGAGACCGTCTCATAAGCAACTGCTAAGTAATGATTAATGAGAGATTATCTCTTTAATATTTTGCTGAACTGTTTCTTTTTCGTATAAGCAACTGCTAAGTAATGATTAACGCAATTTACAGTTTTCCATCTCAGTTGGAAGCTATGCTGTTACTGCTGTTTTGCATCAATAATCGTGAACTGTCAACATACACATTTCTCTATGTCAGTTTGAAGCCATGCTGTTACAGTGTTACTGCTGTTTTGCATCAATAATAGTTACTTATGAGGTTGAATCAACTACGGAGTTAATAGCTGTTTAAGTCAGCTGAGGCTTACATGGAATCGTTCTGTTTTGATTCGGTTCAAGTTCTATCCAATTTCGGATTGCACTGATTCACTCATTTGACACTTTTGGGTCGAATACCAATTCAGATGTTACAGCTGAATGTTCCTCATTCATTTTCTTTTATCGGTTTTTTAATGGTATCGTTACTCAGCCTTATGTTGATTGGTCACCAATGTACATCAATGTACATCACCCTAATTTGACTAACATTTTATAAATCACCCACATGCATCAAGCTACATCATCTTAATTTGACAATATATTGCACCAAAATGTGCATTTTAGAAGTTATAGTTACTCTTTCCAACTTCCAATGCAACTGTAAACAAACAAGAAAACTTGCTGCAATGGTATTATTATGGTCGTCAATCCACACACTCTTCTTTTCTATCTCTCTTATTTGCTTAATTTCTGTTACCTCTTTCCTTTACTTCAACAATTCCGTTCCTACTCCTACCTTAATTCCCGAAAGTACCTTGCAAGACTCCGCCTTTAACCTCAAAGTATTTGTTTCCGAGTTACCCAGGTCATACAACTATGGGCTTTTACAGGAATACTGGTCTTTACCTCCTGATAACAGAATTAAATTCGACCCGGATCACCTACCCGGGTCAACAAGGAAACATTCTAACATGGAATTCCCACCGTACCCAAATAACCCGGTGCATACACAATACAGTGCTGAGTATTGGCTGTTGGGTGATTTAATGACACCTGAAAGTTTAAGGAACGGGTTAATTGCGAAAAGGGTTTATGATGTTAAGGATGCTGATGTGATATTTGTACCTTTTTTTGCTGCATTAAGCTGTGAGATGCAGGCTAGTGTTGATAGACGTATTATTACTAGGAAAGTCGATAAAAATGAGGATTATAGAAGGCAAAAAGAGGTTATCGATATTGTCAGAAATTCTGAGGCTTGGATACGGTCTGGTGGTCGTGATCACGTCTTTGTTTTAGCTGGTATGTTCGTAATCTGATGCTCTTTTAAAACAGTTTCGCTTAATTGATTTGTGTTATGTGAAGATGCGCAATTGGAGTTAATTGTTTTTATTGATTCATGTAATCATGTCTAAGTTGATAAGGTGCCAGTTTGCATTGCAGACAGCAAGGTTTTAGCTTTCAAGTTACTAGTGACTGTACTGCAGTACTGTTTCGATTAGTTATTCAGAATTAAGTCGACTATAGCTAGTATCTCATGAGACCGTCTCATAAGATAATGTGGGATTATCTCTTTAATATGTGCCTGAACTATTTGTTTCTTTTTCCGTATTTGCATCCATTTCATGCTGCTGTTTAATTAGTTGAAAATGTTGCAGTTATCTTAAGATGTGTTGTAGACTTGTAGCCAAGTATTTCGTATTGTTTGCCTGATTTCTGATGTTTTAAATCGGAATTCTTAGAATTAAGGACTAATTGCCGATTCAATCAAGTATTACTCCGTATATAATAACCAGTTAGCAGGGAATGAAGTAAGAAATCGCGTGCTTTAGCATTTTGGCATGTCAAAGATGAGATAATCCGAGCCATACTTCTTGCTGTGGAATTTGGTTGGTAGTATCTACTTGACTCGAAAACACCTAATTGTCCTAATAGCACCACCTAAGAGACGATTCAGCATACCGAGATTTTGCCGTTGAAAGATGTGATTGTTCCTTAGTCCATACTACCATCTACTGCCTACGTTGCACTTATACCAGTCACAGCATAACCTTCTCCTCTAAACTGAGACAGTGTCTTTGTATCCATTCAACTATAGCAACGTCTCGTTCATTTTTTTTTCTCCGGCCTTCCAATAAGTAATTTTAATACCAGTAATTATTGCGACTTTGCCCATTGTATAAAAAGACAACTCATTTATCAGTAATAAATAAATAGTTTTTTTTTTCTATTTTACAAAAATGAACCGTCTTATTCTATAATTTATGTTTACTACACTGGAGCTAAACACACACATCATGAATTTGTACTCATTCAATTATCAAAGCGTCTTGCTTGTGACGGACAGTGTCCGTCACAAGCTGAAGACGGATAGTGTCCCTCTCACAATAAAGCAAGTGGAAGGACAAGTGGGTGGGAAATGGAGCATCCATGTTTGGTGCCACTTGCATATTGTGAGAGGGGCATTATCCGTCTTCAGCTTGTAACGGATAGTACCCGTCTTCAATGAGAATTTGTGTTCAATTATTGCCATGTCGCTTTCTTTCCGTTTCTTGTGGCTCTAGCATTTGACTGCTTCAATTAACAAATCGCTATATTTAATTACTCCCTACGTCCCAATTCATTTATTTGTTTTTGATTAAAATACTCTCACAAACAATAAAAACGGTAAACAAATGATTGGGAGGGAGAACATACAATTACATTTCTCTAGCTGTCTTCATTTGTTTACATTTTTTTTTTCAGCCCATTATACCAAGTGCAGAAGAGAAGGTCATCCGTCGCTATTATTATTAGATGACAAGTTGACCAAAATACAAGTGAATGATCAAATTACCGCTAAAAACTTTCAAGAAAAATGAGATAGCGTGAGATAGTATAGAGTCGAAAAGTATTTCAGAACTAGTACTGTAATATAAAACTACAGAAATTATTTACTCAGCATTTTTTGCTGATGGACTTGGTCTTTGGTTGCTCTCCCATTTACATCAGTCATTTTTTTTAATTATTTTTGTCAGCATATGCATCAGTCAACATGGAACTAGTTGATCCAATCTATCAACCAACTGTCCATCTTAAATCTGAATAATTATACTCTCTGCATCTCCTATGCAATTGTCAAGAAAGCGAAAAAAACTTGCTGCAATGACAAAATCATCTTCTTCATCGTCATCGTTGTGGTCATCATCTGTACATGTACCATGGTCAATTTATAAGCTCTTCTTCTGTATATCTCTTATCTGTACACTTTTTATGTCTTCCTACCTTTTATTCAACAAACCCGCCTCAGTTCCGACCTCAATTCTCCGAAATACCCTCCAAGATCCCGGTTTTACGCTCAAAGTGTTTGTTTCTGAGCTGCCCAGGTCGTACAACTATGGGCTGTTACAAGAATACTGGTCTTTACCTCCAGATAACAGAATCCGTTTTGACCCGGATCACATAGCCGGGTTGAAACAGAACAATTCAAACTTGGAATTCCCGCCATATCCGAGGAATCCAGTGACTACTCAGAATAGTGCTGAGTATTGGTTGTTGGGTGATTTAATGACTCCTGAACATTTAAGGAACGGGTCAATTGCGAAAAGGGTTTATGATGTTAAGGAAGCTGATGTGATATTTGTTCCATTCTTTTCTGCATTAAGCTGTGAGATGCAGCTTAGTATTGATAGACGTATTCTTCCGATGAAAGTTATGAAAAATTTGGATTATAAAAGGCAGAAAGAGGTTATTGATATTGTTACGAATTCTGAGGCTTGGAAACGGTCTGGTGGTCGTGATCATATCTTTGCTTTATCTAGTATGTTTTCATACTTCTTAATTTGATGCTAAAGTAGTTTTGCTTGCCTGATTTGTTTGTTTGATTGGATTTGATTGTGTTTACTGATGCATATTGAAGTTACTGTTATACTGCAATTTTTGAGATTTGAGCTTTCATGTTATTACTAGTCTTAAACCCGCGCAAATTGCTTTCATGTTTGTTGAAGAGGTGTTTGATTAGATTTAAAAATTTGCTGTGTTGCGGTTAGTAAGATCGGAATTAAGGTCAATTGTAGTTTGTTTCCCGATACTATCATCTTATAGGCAACTGCTGACTTGCAGTATTGAGGCTGAACTGGTTGCTTAACTGATTGTTATGTATTGCAGTTAGTAAGCTACTAAGCTATGATGTGCCTTGTTTTGCGTGAGACTGTCGGAGAACCGGTTGTGTAGTAATAGTGCTTGGTTACTTCAGGAGGGTTATGTTGGATCAATTTTCTAAAACTAAAACTGCCTAGCAATTGCAAATCGAAAATGCTGTTAATTCAGGCCTAATTAATGTTTGATTCGGGCATGATTCAAAATATTTAGCCTGATTTAAAATGCTCTTAGCAACTAGAAGTTGCCAAGGAACGGAATTAGACGATTTGCTTGCTAAAACTGCATATGATTTAGGCATTTAGCGTCTGCGCTCTGAGATCGATTGAAATTTTATGACATTATTTGGCAGACCCTATGGCAATGTGGCATGTCAAAGATGAGATTTCTCCGGCCATACTTCTTGTTGTGGATTTTGGGGGGTGGGTTCAAATTGACGCGAAAGCTTCTCATGGCAACTCAAACGAGAAGATAGGACATACTCAGGTTTCGCTGATAAAGGACGTGATCGTTCCTTACAACCATCTGCTACCTGCATTGCAATTATCAGATAACCAGCCTCGGCATAACCTTCTTTTCTACAAAGGAGCTAAACACAGGCAGAGGGTCAGTTCTGTCTCTTAATTCTTAAATACTTCTCATTCATTTCGTCTGTTTTTTGGCCTGCAGCATCTGGTTTAGTCGGTTATCAAGCCGGGTAGGATCTATACGGCAGTAAAGTTATTTTTTCTGAGTTTTAACCTTGTGAATATGTAATTTTTGTTTTGTTTGCATCATCCGGTTAAGTACTAAGAGATCTCAGACCTCTAGTTAAACTAGATCCACCATTTACTGGATATTACTCATTCCGTCAGTAAAAGCACTAAATGACAGTGACTAACCCAAAGGAAACTGTATGCAGGGAGGTGTGATTCGCGAGAAACTATGGAACTTGCTGGTGCATGAACCAGGTGTAGTCATGGAGGAAGGCGTTGCTGACGAAACTGGCAGACAGCAATCAATCAAAGGAATGAGAGACTCTGAGTTTTGTTTACATCCTGCCGGAGACACACCGACTTCTTGTCGTCTGTTTGACGCCATTCAAAGTTTATGCATACCCGTCATTGTCAGCGACCAGATCGAGCTACCCTTCGAGGGAATGATTGATTACTCAGAATTCTCCGTCTTCGTGTCGTCCAGTGATGCCCTTCAACCAAAATGGCTAGTAACTCATCTTAAGAACATCTCTGAGGAACAAAGGGAGGAATATCGTAAAAACTTGGCTCGGGTTCAGCCAATGTTTGAATATGATAACGGATATCCGGGTGGTATCGGTCCGATCGACCCAAATGGAACAGTGAATCAAATTTGGAAAAAGATATATCATAAGGTTCCTATGATTAAGGAAGCTGTAACTAGAAATAGAAGGAAACCTCCTGGTACATCAATTCCACTTCGTTGCCAATGTACCTAATAGCTTAATTGTTGATTAATATTAAACATTTCGAAATTTAATTTTCGACTTTTTTATATATTCGTGATCGATTGTATATACATTTGTGATCAAATGTCTAAATATAGTACTAATAATGTTCATATCATAACATTATTAATATACTATAGCTTATGCTTGTTCAATGCTATATATATACCGGGTCAATTGTTTTGTTGAAGTTTATATTCGTATTAAAATATATGTCACAATGTCACATTATTAAACCTCAACCTTTTTACGCTATTCAGCTTATTTGTTTTCTAACTAGTCTTAAACCCGTGCAAATTGCACGGGTATGCTATTAAAGACATTATTATTATAAAAGGCTGAAATAAATATGATATGATTAAAGTTTAATTGCAACTTGCAAATAAAATTAAAGATTTTAGACTTCATTTGTAACTTTCAAAGAACATGATTAATATTATTACTTTAAATGACAAACATCGTTAAAAAATTGAATTATATATAGCTTTTATTTAGGGTCAAGACTCGTAAATCGTTACGCAGGTTTCTATTGACCCTAATTTAATCTGACCCGTTAAAAAAATATACTTTGTACTATCTTGCCTTGAATAATAAAAGATGCGAAAACTATTTTTAACCCGTATTATGACACTAACTTGATCCGTTTTACATTTAGAAAAATAAATATGAGCTCATTAACCCGTGCAATTATGGTTAGGTAAAGAAACACAAATTCTCATTTGAAGCAGACATATCCGTCCTAACCTTAAGACAAATCAAGTTTCATACATGAGACAAAAATAGCTAGCATGCATTGATATTAGCAAAAGGTTTGTCCCATATGTCATTTAACCCGTTTTATTTTTAAGATATTCGCCTAAATATGAGCTCGTAAAATATAGCCTAAATATTGCTCTTCATATACACATTTTCAATTCATCTTTACCGAAACAATTTAGTGTGTTATATGATACTTCGAAAAATTGAAAAGGTAAGATGTTATAATCTAAATTTTTTTTAGACGGGGCATTTTAGTTTAAAAACAATAAGACGTGGTTTTGAGACCATGTTATGGTCAATGATCCAACTATTGTTTACAACTTATGTTTTTTTCTTTTACTCAGATTTCGCTGTAAAGTGGTCTCAAATTCTTGTCTTATATTTTCGGACGAAAATGATTTGTCGTAAATTTACATGTGATGATATTGTGGTGAATTCGCCTTTGACAGATCACAGGTGTGCTTCAAATTATAATTCATAAAAATTAATTGGCTTGTAGTTTCATTACCTTAGATTAATCAATTTTTAAGAGGGGTCATAGACTTGCTGATTAAATTGCTACTCCACGCGCTTTATCTACTATTTTTTCCAACCCTTAAACTTCGTTGGATAATAGTCATAGTGTAACACCCGTAATTTACCGATTTCATATTTTGCTATTTTAATAATTAAATTAAATTAATTACAATTTTAAATATTATTTTTATAAAATACGAATTTTTATAGATTAATATTTATATTAATAATATT
>VHZZ01000072.1:30492-64588 GCA_009801015.1 Silene noctiflora | reverse complement strand
TGATTGATTTATTTTTATTTATTATTCTAGTATTTTGTTCATTGCAAATATTTTAACACATATTCTTTTTATTTTTTATCTTAAACGTTTTTCTACTTCGTATTATTTTTTGTATTATTCCTTCATTTTATGGCCCATAATTTTATTTCATATAAATAAGATTTTTTTTAAAAAAAAATTGGAGGTCAAATATGGATTTTTCACTAATCTTATTTTGCCGACGATAATTTGTCACTAATATAGTTTTGTTTACAATAATTTTGTTTCACATTTTTAACCGCCGCCAACTTCCATTACTTTGATATACGAAATATATGGGATAAGATTTGTTGATTAAATTATTTTCAGCATTGTATTTCATATGATATTTTTATTTTTTTTACAAAATGCATGTTATATTAGTTATAATAATATTGATGAAATTAATAAGGAGCAGTACACAAATGAAATATGTCAGACAAATTTGTCAAATTGATTGTTAAATAAAAAATTGCATTACTAACGCATGAAATGTGTGTGGGTCCCTTTATAAAGTGGATTAAAAAATTAAACTTTAAACCACATGACACACAGCTCTGTGGTTGTTAGTTTAATAAAGATGATTCTTTCAAGTACAAGAAAAGAAAGACAGTTTCTTTAAATTGTACTGATCATCGACCATTGTATCTTTGAGACTAAACTTGAGATAAATGTTTCGAGTAAATAATATTTCATCGGTTTTATTATACTGCATAGGTACCACCTCTAAATAACTTTAAGTCATCTCTGACTAATTTAATTTCCATTTGAATTTAAAATTGAGCTGATCACTTTAATATGAAGGGATAAGGGATCTATGCCTTCTTATTGTTTTTGGGCCGGTTCTTAGCCGAAAGAAAGCCCATCATGCGGATTACATGCATAGGATCAGGCCCATAAGGTTGATTTCATGCATCACATTTTTTGTTTTTAATAATGTCGGAAAAAATCCTATGTCTCATTCATTTGTATACATTGTGAAAGATATTGTTATTAAAGGTAAATAAAAAGTCGGTAATAATTATTTGGTAAAATGAGATTAAGCCACTTCACGTCACTCAAAGTCGCTTGTTTAGTAGAGGCACTTGAGTTTGCGTGTTATGACCTAGTAAACACCTGAATGACAAAAAGAAAAAACGCAACAGAGGCACGCTAATGGAGATGACGGAAAAGTTGCACGTCTTTTCTTAATTTCGTTTCATTGTTAAATTTTATCCATTCTCATTTTACTAATATTTTTATAAACAGACATTCTTATTTGTGACGATAAGATACTAATGAAAATTTTTATTTTATATATCATCATTATCATTTTTAAAAAATTCCAAACATTTAAAAACTAAAATTAATGCAAAATGCCTCAAATCTTTTTGGTTGTCCTAATGCCCTGTAAAAAGCAGAGTTTTCTGAAACAATGAATGCAGAATTTAATACAGAGAATGTTGGTTGATATAGGAAAAAGCTCAATTGGATAACAGTGTTCACAGTTAATATCAGTACATTGTAAACGTACCCCGTTAATTATTATGAGTAAGTCTCCTTTGTGATGGACATATTCGTCACAAATTTGTGACGGGTCAAGTCCTACTCAAATACTCATGTGGGTTGATAAGACAAAACAGTTTGTCATTTTCTAGACACTTTGCTTTTGTTTTATGTAACCCCATATTGTTAATACTTAATTCATCGCAAGCTTGCGACGGATATGCTCGTCGACGTTTCAACTTGGTTGGACTGTGTTACTGTACGTTACGTTGCTGTCCATATGACAGACATTTTTGGTCTATTTCCAGCCCACTAACTAACCCTTATATTTATCACTTGTTCACTATCTCAGCTGGTTACATAAATTGCATTTATTGATATGATATGGCTTACTTCCATTACTAGACCCCGCATTCTCTCATAGGATGGGTGTGAAACCCTGACCATCCCCGACAAACGGTTATTCAGTTCGGGTCTAGTATTATTTGGTTATTTTGAGATTATTACTTGTTTCATTCGGTAATATTTGATTTGGATGTGAAATGGGTCGACGGTCAAGTTAGTTTCGCCAAGTTTGAGTCGCATTTTTCTATGCTTTCTATGCTTCCAACATGAGTTTGTGTCTCAGTACTGCATCAACTGAACAACGAAAAAAAATGTTATTTGTTGAAAATATTTAGTCCGCTAATGATAAATCCTGAATTCTAATTTTGCGATTTTGTGTCCGATTATTGTATATGAATAGTTTGGGAAAAGAGTGTCTGAGTTTTAACCTCGAATCAATTGTTTATCTAGTTCCCCTTCCGAAGGATTATTAGTTAAGTTCGAATATTATATTGAAATAACTCTATTTTAGCTTTAAATGAATGATTAGTTGCTAGTACTTAACTATCACAATCTTTTATCATTTTAACATAAAATAAATTAGCAAAATATGGAGTATTTAACATAAGAAAATGTGGAATAAGAATATTATTAGGATAGCATCAATCAATGGTAATCATGATGTAATCATCTTTGTTAAAATAAAAAATTCAACCAACCAAATAATACAAAGAATAACAACCAATTTCATCCAATTAGAAAGTACAATAATTCTTAATGGTCCATAAAATTAGGTTGGTTCTCTAATTAGTTTAACCCATCAAAAGCCTAGATTATCACAATTAGTGCAGAGTTAGGGAGAGCTTATTATAGGCTTTCTATATATTAACTCACGTATTATTATTGTTTAAGCTGACATATCTGTCTTAAAACAATAAAACGGATCTCAAATAGATGGATAACACAAAAAACAGAATGTCTAGAGAATAACTAATTCTTGTCACATCTACTTATATATATGGAATAATATTTCACCATTTTACACTTAAAACAGATATAACCGTCTTAATAGAGATGAACCGATATTAATTAAGATAATCAAAGAAGAAGAAAGTAAGCATTTAGTTAAGGGAGTTCCTTATTTAGGGGTAGATAGGGTAGGTAAAAGAGGCTAAAAGCAAAGTCTAGTGCAATGAAAGGCATCATTTTTAAGTGCTTTTTTTTAATTATGGGGTAGTCTACAAATAAAAAAGTGAAGAACCAAGCCCTTAGCATTCATCATTAAAATGCATGGTTTAAGTAGTCTAATAAGTTTTAGGGCCTATATATAATATATGGGGTCCTCAAAGAATCAAGTAATTGACATACACCTATATATAAAAAGAATCATTTAGGTAAATTTTAATTTTATTTATTTTCTTAATAATGATCATGATTCATGATTGTATAGGTAACTAGATTTGGTCTTGTTTGTTCTCTTTGCCTTTTTTTTTAACGGAATTCCAACTAGATTTCATTCCCTTTTGAATTCTGATTATTATCTTTAATCACAACCCATCCTTTATCAATAGATATGTATGTTACTATGTGTCTTCAATATTTATTGTTGACCAAAATATATATTGGTAAAAAGTAAGTGATTTTTTAGTGTGAAGGTTGCCAAGTCATGGTCGTATGAGACCGAGTGAAGTAATTTATTTTAATTATTAGCTTTGGCTTTGTGGTAAAATAAGCTGTAAAGGCGATTTGAGGCTGATAAAAATTGAACTTGGTTCATGAACATTGTATTCAAGACTTTAGTTAGTAAGTAAGTTAGCGGATGTCTGCTTAATTAATTTTTAGCTTAACAATTGAGTTATTGTTGAGCATATTTATTTTCTCATATTAGCTAAATCAAATGGTCAAACATTTTGCTTTATTAATTGAATTGTAGACAATATACGAATATTCGATACCTCTTCAATTTGGAGATATGTTGTAGGTAAAAAACATCACACAAAGGACAATTATGGTATCTCCATTGAGTCAGAAATTTGAGTTTTGTTTCAACAATTTTTAGGTTGTGGAGAATGAACACGAGACTCTCTATCTACTTAGATACATATAATTGATGAGAAAAAATATCCGACATTAAAAAGTACATTACTAATAGAAACTCAACATCACTAGCACTTCTAATCGTGATTTTAGCACATACAGTATAAACTATTAATGTCATAAAGTAAACAAGAAAAATATCAAAAAGTTTAACTAGCTATAAATTTACATTGTTCAGCGAGGATAATCGTTCTTATTAGCTTCTATCTAACTCCGCCACTAACCTCATGACATGTACTCCCTCCATTCATGTTATTTGTTGTCATATTTCATTTTGGGTATCTCAGTCAATTGCTGTCATTTCTATTTGATGAACAACTAGTATAGATCTCGCGCAAATGCGCGGTATTTATAGAGTTTTTATTTTTGTATTACTTATTGATCATGCTATATTAAAACCTTTTTAATTTTTTATATTTCAAGTCATTATATTTTGATATGAGAAAAAAAAATAAACTGTAAAATTAATCAAGAATATTGAGTAATATCGTGAAATTTATATATTAACTATTTTTTAAATTCCAAAACTAATAATTTAATTTTATAAATTTCTCAACTTGTTTTAATGATTTTTTCTCTCTGAATATAATAATCTCAGTTTATATTGTTGTTTTATAGAGAACAAGTAATATGCGTCAAATCATTCTCTAACAATTGTATTTAGACTTGTATTTTATTTTAATTAAAAATTGTTTTAATTTGATGAAAAGATATTTTAATGAAAAATTAATAGTTTAATGTTCATTTGTTTTCTTATTTAAGTAAATAAAGTTTGGGGTGAAAATTTTTCCTTATTTAAGTAAATGGAGTTTGGAGGGAAACCTTTTAGATTTCTTATATATGGTAAAGAATATGACTAAAAATAGATAGTGAAATGTGTCTTAGGCAGGAAAATTTTAACTTTGTTAATCTTTTAATATATAGGGAATTTGATCCTTCATACCCAATTTTGTTCACTTGTCATTTTATAATTGGTTCATCCTATTTTCTTGATCTTTGTGCCAAAACTAAAGAACGACAAATGACCGGGACATGAGTAATTATTTAAAATAAATGATCAACAGGTTGTACATTGAATTAGAGTGTACCCCAATATTCTGGCTGGTAGTGGAAAGGAGTAGTAGAACGGCTACAGAGAATGCTACAGCCGCCAATATTTAAACTTAAAAAAAAAAAAAAAAAAAAAAAAATCAAAAGAGAGATCACTCTTGTGGGCCTAATAAAGCATACCCAATTATTGGGCAAGCTTAAACGGCTATTAAAAATGTTTAGCCCTTAACACCCTATTTTCATCTAGCTTTATAGGCTTTATTTAACTAACTAATTGGGCTTTAATCAACCAAGTTCTTACAACAACCCCAATCATTTTATCACTAAATGACAACTCAAAAAAAAAAAAAAAAAAAAAAAATTAAGTTACAATCACGAATGTGGCAAATACTTGTCTATTTAGTTCGAATCGTTTTAGTTAAATTTTTGGCTGAAATAGTTCTTATAATAATGTCAAAGTTCGACGACACAACAAACAGGAGGTGTAGTGAGCGTGGTGGTGATGCTTATTGTAAGTAGAGGAGTGTGGTTGACAAAGAGAGAAGAGGTAGGATGAAGGGGTATGGATAAGGGTGCGGTGGTAACTTTCTGGCTAAAAACTTAACTAATAAAGAAATGTATAGAATTGAATGAAATGACCCAATAAAGTATAATTATAGAATTGAGAGAGTAAAAGATAAATTAAGAAATAGAAATTTACTAACTATATAGTTGGTGTCACAATATTTTGATGAGGAAGTCTCGTGCTACCATTTATATTAGATAATCGACTTAAACATCTCTATCAGAAGTTTAGAAAGTAATACTATCAACTCAACAAACAGTTGTATAGTTGCTATTAACATGACGGGAAAAATATGCTTTAACTACTTTTGCTTCAAAATTTAAGTGAAAGTTAATTAAATCAATTAAAGTAGATGAACAAGAATCATAAATTCTTAAATTAATAATAATAGATGGGGAGAGAATGTCAATTGCAATTAATTATTATAAAAAAATGGACGGAATTTGAAGCAAACAATTATCTTATCCATGTCATGCATATTACATATGCACTCCACTAGCAACATTGTTAAAGCAATCATCAATTGCCACGTGTCATATGGCAATATTAGATATGATACGCACTTTGTGGGTACTAGAGTTACATCAGTCATTAAGATGATGGAAATGATCCGACCATTACTCTTCATCATCATATTTATATGCACTTATACTACCATTTTCAATTATCTCTTTAATTAATTACACAAATTAACAATACTTAATCCTAAATTAAGCATTTGAAACATCTAATTAATGAGATTGATACGTCTCATAATTGACATGTCACAATATCGACAATTCATTAAAGTAATTACTTAGCTTGTCGGCGGACTTTTTTTTTTGTGGAATTAACTTAAGGATATGTGAAAATGTTTTATACTAATTTAGTTTGTTTATGCAACTATTTTTCTGTATCAAACTTCAAAACTTAGTTAGAATTGTAATATATCTTGTGTAGCAGGGGGATTTTTAGTTGAAATTTTCATAATATTGTGCTTTTGCCCAGATGACTTAAAATCCTGACTCCGCCACTGCTTTAAGTGTTATCAAATCCATGATATATTTACAAACTTTATGAATATGGTGAATTAAAGAAGAATAATTGGAAAACCTTTAATTTTGAAGTCATGATTTAGTTGTCATGAATGAGCATCTCACAAGTTGTTTGAGAAATATACCTTATAATGGCAACATGAAACTTTATATGATCCTCTTTTCATGGAGTCTTCTCCTTTCATCCTATCAATTGCTTTTTACATTTTTTACACTTGAATTTATATTGTTAACGTTGACTACATTTTTATCACCTTTTCTTTCTCTTTGTGCTGGCCTTTTGTTTAACCCAAAAATATTTTTATAATAATATATATGAGATCACATTGACGTCTAATTATATAAATCCTATTATGTGCACTAATAAACTTGAAAAATTAGCAAGCATATAGCATAAACAATTGAACATATGCTAGGTAGGCACCCCAAACATTTTCCAACTAATAATTTAACCATAGTCCATAAACATGAAATATATATATATATATTTCATAAAGCTAACGCAAAAATGCAAATATGTATGTACAACAGTTTTATAAGATAATATTACAAATTCTTGTTTCAGAAGGTCACTTTTCGTCTAAAGTTTCAGACAAGTATATGTGACCATTTTATAATTAAATGTAACTACCATGGTACAGTCAGTTTTACAACTTACTAGTTTTAATCCCGTGCAAAAAAAATACACGGGTTGTTTTTTAGATAACATACGAAATATGTTGGTTAGTACGATAATTATACGTCATATTCAGAAATAATAATTGAATGAAATGATGTTAAATAATCTAAAACAAGATTGTAGTAGGAACAACTTTAGAAAATGAAAAAAATTCTCTTAAATATGGGAACCAATCGGAAACTTTTAAATGACTTAGCTTTTATACTAAGGAGATGGTATCTTGTTTTTCAATAGTGGTCGCATACTCACATTTGACTGTAAAATGGTTATAAAATCTCGTCTTATAGCCGATTCAAACCAAAATGGTTCGTCTGAAGCAAGACCAACTAAATACTATAAGACCATAAATTATACTCCATATAATATATGCCTATTTTGATAAACAAAAAACCATTTCACAATAACCTATTGTAAAACCATATAGGTAAAGTACTCAACAAGTTGCATCCGATGTACTCCGCCAGTTTTGTAGTTTTTGAACATTATAATAAAGTTTCGAGTTTTGTTTTACAGTTTTTAAGTTTTACCATAAAGTTTCTAAGTTTATTTACTTAAATATTAAGCTAAAAAAATTACAATAATTCAAAAACATTACATATAAGCTCAATTAAATTTGAATTTTAACGGCAAAAAAATTAAAATATAACTTATAAACTTTAAAAAACTCGAAAAGATACACATAACCCATTACCGCGCTTTGAATTGTCAGCTCATAATATGTCAACATTTCAAATAGAGAAATTGAAGATATGACTAGTCAAATTGAAGTGTGAATTAGGCAAGCACATCACAAAATTACTTTAAACGTCGGTAATAATTACTTTTAACTTTGATTAAAAGAGAATATCTGGCAGTCATTTCAACGTGCTTGAAAAATGGCCTATTTGAATGATCACAAAATGCACTGCAAAACTATGTAAAACTTGCATGAAATCAATTACATTTATGTCTTGTCTTGTCTTTTGGAGCATCCTTTGATCATTCTATGCCCTAATTATTACGAGTACTCTTTCATCATAGTTTACTTTATTTCTGGATCTACTATATTATGGACACATAACTTACATATTAAGCAGGATTTTGAGAGTAAGATCGATCACCTACGTATGTTACTTAAGTAAACAAAAATTGTATACATTATTCCACCAAATAGAATACTCCTCTATATGAAATAAGCAATCAATAATACAAAATAGAGGTGCGCACTTGTAGCCATGTCGGTTTAGAATGCATATGTCAGTTAGCTTAGTTGATAAAGTCATGTGAATAGATATTTACTTTCTAGTTCTAATCTCGTCGCATTAAAAGATTTCACCACCACCAAAAAAAAAAAACATGTTTGAACCTAGCTTAGAGTGAATATAAATTAAACTTTATGATGATATTTTGGCTTGAAACAATCAAGTTAGTGGGTTTAGAACGGGTTAATTAAAAAAGATACATCAATATTTAAGAAAATAAATTGTTTGAACCTAGTTTTATTGGACAAAATAGAATAGATGAAAGATCAATAATACGAAATAGAGCTGCTCACATGTAGGTTTAGAGTAAATATAAATTAAATTAAACTTAATAATTATATTTTGGCTTGAAGCAATCAAACTAGTGGGTTTAGAACGAGTTAATAAAAAATGACACATGTAAATATGAGAAAATACTTGTTTAAACCTATTTCTATTATGAGTTGAATAGGTAGGGTGAGAAAAAGGCGTTTCAACCAAAACTTAAAACTTAGGCCTAATTTTCATTACCTCCTTGATTACACCATTAACAAAGCACAATCCTAATGAAGTATTTAGAACTTCAAATTAAGGATGACCCATCTTGTAATTGAGATGTCACAAAATCGACAACCCACTAACGTAATTACTTAGCATACTTACGTTCCCTTACGGCCTTACTCATATGCTCTTTGAGCTTGAATTGTGTATAGCAGATTAGCAGCACACAGAGCCATAGACCCACAGATTCCACTTATTTTGGAGATTTCCGGGATTTAAAATTGGGACATGAGGATAGCTAGACTCTAACATTTTGGGAGAAGAAATAAATGTATTTTCCTGTAAATGAAAATAAAAGAATTGATATTGCAATTTCACGTAAAAATATCATTTATTTCTTTCCTTTTTAGGTTTCTTATCCTAGGTTAGACAAAACCGGTAAACTAATCACGTAAGTCTCGATCAATAGTTTTACACCTTAATACCAAGTTCAATGTTGGACACTATCGCATCAACATTAATATGAATTATGAAAGAAGTATTATGATTTCCAATCTGAAACAAACATACAGTATAATGTTCCTTTATATCTTTTCGAACTTTGATCTTATATTTCCACATTAATCAATAAAGGGTTATTGACTAGCCTAAACACTCTGTCTATACTTTTAACGATCGATTAGGAAAAATAGGTAATATTGCTCGGATGGTTAGGGACACAGATGCAAGATAAAAGAATCCACTTTTTCTCTACATAGTTAAGCAAGAACAAACTATTCCAGCTTTTTTTTTTACATCTTTTTTTCCAAAAATTGCCATAATTTGTTACCAGTTCACATCACTTAGTCGAGTGGGACTACAATTGAAAATCTGTAACTATATGATGTTTTTATTTGACTTTTCGCAGTTTTTTAGGTGACACTTTAACCACCTTCTTAAATAACTTGGTAATATTTTTGTCCTAGTTATATTTTTATAAGAAATTTGTTTATATTTTCCATAACATTCCACAATTTTTTGAATATATATGATTGATGTTTGCAAATTCGACCTTAAAAAGGCAAAGGAGAACAACACAAAATATATTTAAAAAAAAAAAAAAGTAAAACTAATAAGATTCTGTAAATAATGTGCGAGAAGAGAAATGAGAACATACATCGGATGTGGTATTTCAGACCTTATTTGTTTTTGAATTTGTGTATTTTTTGAGTTTTTTTAAGTTTATAAGTTAAATTTTAATTTTTTGCCGTCAAAACTCAAATTTAACTGAGCTTATATGTAATGTTTTTGAGATACATTGTAATTTTTTGAGTTTAATATTTAAGTGAATGAACTCAGAAACTTTATAGTAAAACTCAGAAATTTTAAAACAAAACTAAAAACTTTATTATAATGCTCAAAAATTACAAAACTGATGATAGTACATCGGATGTATAATCCACTTCCTGGTACAAGAATTGCACGAGATTTATACTAATTTGTTACCCGTTCACATCACTAAGTCGAGTGGGACTTGACACTTTCTCAATCTTCGATTATATCTATGTGCTCATTTCCTGTGGTTTTGGTGAATCATTCAGACCCATCTAATGTCTAATGTCAATGTCTAAAGGTAGTCAACCTATAACTTTATTAATAATCAAATAAATTGTTGGAAGCATGTCTTAACTATTTACAAACATTAATCCATCACATATTTAAAATAATTATGTCAATCGTGATTCATGACATCCGTTCAGGTTGCACTCACCAACAGATAAAGTCTACTTATATCTACGGAAATTTTCATCCTAAAACCAATTAACAATAATAAGAAAAATTCACGAGGTTTATAAAGTAATCAACTCACATACGGTCTCACACATCCTTCTTAGCTATGAGCCTTTGAAACACTCACATGTAATACTTAGATGAGTCGAAACTTTATTCACAAAGTAGGTCCAAGAAACTAGAATCTTCGTATTGAGCGTAATATTACCGATATACCACAAATGCTTTAGCCGCCACCAAGTTATGGGGTAAATTTTTTTACGATAATTAAAATATAATCAACAAATGACTAATTTGCCTTACAAATTACAAGTGAAACTATAATCAACAATATTGCACTGATTAAAACAGTAATTATCGAATTACTAGTTTAAATTTACTGTAAAATTTGAATATACTTGTTTTGGTACTGAAAAGATTGTGCATTGAATCAGTGATAACAGTAGAGGTAACTAGAATACCAAGCTAGCTAAAGAACAGAGCAGGTAAAATACAATAGAGGTAACTCTCCACAGTCCACACCTCTGAATTGGCGGCTTAATGATACTGACAGTAAAATGTATCTTCTCCTTATCATTTTAACAGAAATCTCTTTAATTTTTTACAGTACTTCAGCATTTACTGATCACTGAGATTAAAAAAGAAAAGGATATAAATGTAAGAGCAGAAATTAACAGAAAAATCAGCTCATCATTTAATGCAACAAACTCAAAGTTACTAAAAGTAACAATTCAACCTCTTTTTTTGTTTGCTGTTCAACTTGAGATCACAACAAATCAATTCATTTTCAAATCAGTGCCAATGCTATCATATTGGACTCTCTTTACGTCTAAGTAAATTTCTTGTCATAATTTATCTACAAATAATAAGGGGATTTGTTATATAGCCATATAAATATACAAATTTTTATTTAAGACGGATATTTCCGCTTTAAACTTAAAACCAGATCATGTAGAAATGTAAGAAAAAGTAGAATACCTGAAAAAAAAAAAAATTTGTCATGTCTATGCAAGTAGGATGTTGTTTGGCCATTTTTAATCTTGAGACGGCCACAAGAGAGACTAATTGATCTAAATAACGGATACATCATCCGTCTTAAGAGAGACTAATTAAAATCAAAGCGTCTCCCTTGTGACGGATCGGTATTTGTGACGGGTAATGTCACTCACAAAACGAATAAAGCAAAAGGTGGGGGCACCCCTCCACTTGCTTTCCTCTCTCCTCTCATGGGTCATTTGTGAGTAAAAGTGGTACCCGTCTTCTCAAAGTGACGGATACCTTCCGTCACAAATGAGAATTGCCCAATTAAAATACACAAATAGGACTATAGAGACTCGTATGATATGGCAAATGAAGGAGGTACATTGAACGAAATTGTCCTTCAAAACAAGTGACTTTCACCGTCACATCTTGACCCATAGAGTTTTACATTCACTTCAGAGTTATAGTTAGTTCAAAATAATTCTAAGACGAAGTGGGATAACAAAATAAATTTTCAAAGATGGTCCACTTTCCTTTTCCCATTCCCCTTCCGCCACACTAATAATGGATTTCAAATATTAGTGCAAATTTCGTGTGAGCATCCAATAGGGAGGGGTACTCCTCTTATAGCTAAACATCAAGCATTGTGATGATTAATTACCATGATTATAACTTCAAATAATATAGACCAACATAATGTCATTGTAATGAGAAGTAGAAACTAGCTAACAACCACGTCATTATAAAATCGATGTCATGTATTTAAGGTTGTTCCAATACAACTAAAAGGGCATGTACAACTCATACGTTAAAAATAAAAAGGGGGACCGTTAAGCATGGGTTAGGTTTTAGGTGTCGAAAGGTGTCATAACCCATAATACAACTTCAGACTTTGAGTATACGTCACTTTCTACTTCTCTCAAATTAATAGCCACTAATTAGCCTCTAATTTCCACTCCCAAAACTCCTTAAAAGCAAAGAATAATTCATTAATGGAACGCTATATGACACTTATAAAAGATACTCCTATGAATTATCGAAAATCAATCTAAAAGAAACCAAAAACAATACCTACGTTGTTTCTCATTGATTACCAATTTTACTAGTTAAATTTGCATAACATGTATATTCAAGTGTAAGATTAGGGTGCTTACAATTTGTCGGGTTTACAAGCAATGTGCGCCATTATCAACATGTCCGTTCTTCTAATTGGACGTACGCAACCTTTTACAAGCACACAAAATTATCTAAAAACAAAATTACCATAGACATAGTTGAGAAAAAAATAAGTCCCCACCACTACTAGATAAATGCAAGTAAAATATTTGCCTTTAATTTGACAATGACAATCTATGGCATAGTGGTAGAAGGGTAGACAAAACTTGGCTAAAAATCCTAAAAGTACGCAATATGGTTTGTAAAGGAAAAATCCTTTTGCTTTCAATTGTAACCCCTTAATGGAATCACGGGCCTCATCTCAGAAAATTACCATAAGAATGCAATATGTAAATCCTAACTCCGCCACTCACTATCACACTGAGGATCAACTGCACGGAAAGGAAAAAAGAGAACGGAGAGAATGTTAAGATATATAATGATTTAGTCGATTACTCTAATACGAGTATTAGTATATGTATATCCTTGGCATCCTTTAAAACAGCAGGATTTACAAATAGTGATAGGCGTGCAAAATTGTTCAGCATGCAAATGCAATACAAGTACACATCATTAATCAAATTTATTAAAGCTTAGAAAATAGCTACAAACAGCTGTAGGCAATTCAAGAGAATGGGCAGACATTCAGACAAGATGAAAGGAGAAAACAGAGAAAAGAAAGCTTTTTTTAAAAAAAAAAACAGAGGAAAAAAGATTTTCCCTTTTTATTTCTTCCCAATTTAGAATTTTCACAAATTTACCACATTATTTGCATGTTTACTAAACTAATGCAACACTCAACAAACAGTTATTCAATGTACAGCTATACCTTCTTCTTTAGGCCAGATACTCAAAAAGTCTGCATTCAAGAAAATTTGATTCTCTGTTTCTCAATATATGTAAATAATTGATGGTTTTTAAGTGTTTGTTTCAGAAATATTTGCCTAACTTATGCTACTCCACACTCTTCTCTAACTCAACTACATCTCATTTTGTTTGGCCAAGTTTGGTCTATAAGTCTTTCAATTAATATTCCTGATTTCTACAAAAGTAACATTTTCTGAATTTGTGAAAGACTTGCAACTGATTTTACTCAACACTCTTATGTAATAACTCAGTTTTATATAACTGCCAGAGATTGAAAAAAAGAAGCTATAAATATAAATAAAACGGTTGGTCTTGTTTAATACCGTCTAAAACATCACACGCAACACATCAAGCTAGTTAACGCTCTTCTGCAATATAAACTTGGATACTTTTCATATCCTAGGGTTAGGACTTAGGAGTTAGGACGTAATCATCTAAAACATCACCCGTCACATATATAAGGTCAATGTAAGATCGTAATACAAGACGAATACTACAATCATAAACCATTTTGTTCACGTATTATCCAATCAATCTAGTTTAGTTTTTAATTGAATGCTTCCTAACATTTCTAAAAGAAGTGTAATCAATTTGGTTTATTTAAATGAGAAAGTCTAACACAACATAAAAGAAAGGACGTCAATTATTGTAGGAATTTCGAAGATCCTTAGCTAATAATTAAAAAAATACTAATATTCCATTAAGTTTTATATGAACCACCTAATGATATGGAGTAATGGAGCAACTAGATATCGAAACACCTTGATAAAAAAAATAAAAAAAAAATAAAAAAAAATGTTTTGTGGATTGGAATATTTGCCTTTTCTTGAAGGAACTTTGTTCTAAAATTCTACCCAACAGGCAACAGACGTGAGGATAATGTAGGTATCACTAGCTTTTCATAGAAAAATATTTAAGTACACTACAAAATCTGACCCCTAAATTCGATTAAAATCGAAATTATTCAAGGAAAAGGGGCACATAAATACATAATACCCGGTTTGAACTAATTGGCTTAATGGCTATAACATTCTTAGAAGATAGAAGAGTATATCCCACTTTGTGTTAATACTAATTATATGCAAAGAAAAAAAAAAAAGGGGGAAAAAAGGGATATGTTCCTCTAGCAATAATTTTCTTAAATAATCATCAATGCTAAGGGCTAAGGCTCTAAGCTATTGATGAATAGAGTCTGTACCTTACGGAATTATATTCCTTTATTCTTACAACTTAGATGAAAAATGGAAGGAGAACGTAGACAAGTAAAAAAAAATTAAAATGCCACTCATGAATGAGTTCATTCAAAGTTTCATAACTAGCTCAAAAAGGTTTACCATAGACCTTTAAAGTTGGCTTTACCTCAAAAATTCGACTCGATTTGATCCAAAATTACTGATCAAAGAGTATCAAGAACAGATAGCAAAAACACAAGGTTTCTAGCCCAATTAATGACTGTCTCGTCATGTTGGAGCATATTACGGTATATGTCTCTGAGACGCTTATAATAAAGTATTATTCATATCATACTAGTATTATTATGATAACGGTATAACACGTCAAAATACAACTAAAATGGCAGGTTTGACCCACCAACTACGAATTTGAAGTTCTCAACACGTCTATAACTCATAAACAAACCCTCAAAACTTAGGGGTTAAACCTTTAATTACAATTAGGCTATAACCTTAATCATGACAGAATTATAATATACTCACAAACCCCTGTTCGAAGAGGGGTGCACTTGGTCTTTGCACAAGCAACAAGGGAGAGCTTACATATGTAATTATTCTTAAGAACACTAATTAATGTAATCTCTTTCTTGAATGTTGTTTCCAAAATCCAAGCTCCCTCTCTTCATTTTCCAAAGAGATCTTAAAAGACCAACATACTCTTAAGTGTCGCATTCTTCAAAAACCCACGAGCATTCTACTATAGAACGACCCAGAAATTTGTAATTAACAATTAAGTAAAAAAATCATAATCCATAAAATTAAGATTTCCTGGTCCCCCACCTGCTACCTTCCCTAGGCCCCTCAAACCTTAAAGAAAAAGACATACTGTATTAGTGATAATTTACTCCTAAATAATACAGAACCCATAAGCTGTATTACCCAACTTATTTTATGAGACAAATTAAAAATTTCAGTAAATCTCCCTTTAAGACGGCACTATCCGTCTTAAGCTTAAGACAAGTGGTATGATACTTGACCCATCTTAAGCTTAAGAAGGATAGTGCTGCCTTAAACGAGAACTTGTGTAAAAGTTTAGTCACTAAATGTAAACATAGTATTAAGACACGACAGTGTTACAACCAAGTTTCAGAGATTTTCAAGGTTGGCGCAATCATGATCTGTATGACTATTGAAAATTTGACATATTTCATACTACTCACGAAAAAATAACACATTCCAAAATTAAAGCGGAAACTGAGATGTCGTACCATAATTGTAAGGAATAAGCATCGGACGTTTAATAGCATTTGTACAAAAGAATTACATCCTAAATGTTAAAAATATTTTCTGAAGCAATGAGATGATAAAAGATCAATTATGTACATGGACAGAAAAATGGCTCAGAACAGTGAAGAGAGAAACAAGCAGAATTGCCCCTTGCCAAAAATTCAGGGGGAGCAATAAACCAAAGAACTAGGAAACATTGACTAAACAAGAAGCTTGGAAAAGCCTCAAAAGACATGATAATTTGCATAGTAGAATGGTATGGAAGACAAATTCAAAGAACCCCATCATTTCATCTGTCTTCACAAAGACAAAATCAGAGGTAAAAAATGCAGATTTCAATAGAAAAGGAAAGAAAGGGAAGCAAATGAGAACAAGGTCAGTTGCTCGAGGAAGGAAAATGAGGGAAGAACATGCCAAATAAAGCACTAGAATCAAAGGAAAAACCATATCCCCCATATCCAAATTCCATGATTAAGGATATAAGATTAGTAGCAATTTGGAAATAATACAAGGTTACTATAAATCTTAGTCAATCTTTGGTCAAAGTTTTGACAAGCCAATGACATCAATCTTAGATCACAGAAACCATAGACATAGCCCACCACCCCACCAAATTATAATTATTTATGCAAACAATAACTTAGACAAATCTTCTAATTTAATTTAATAATGAAGTGCACATAAGATAAAGAAGAGATGTAGACCCAAAAAAGTAACAAATTGGAAGGAAGCTCATGAAATTCGTATGCTTAAAAGAGTTTGTCTATTCTTTCTCACTCCTCTTACTCATTACTTCTCCTTTCCTTTTTTTAAACCTCGGAAATACTTATTTAAGATGGGTATTAATATTATCAATCCTTAAACTTAAAACAGGTTAAATACGGAGTAATAAGTGGGATAAAAACGTCAAGTCTAAAAAACTAGCAAAAAGTTTGTCCCATTTTCTAAATGGGTACAGTTGACCCGTTTTTTCTTAAGATGAATATGTCAGTTTTAAGAAAAACAAATGGGGTGATATCTTTTCTTACCAAACAGCAGTGATAGTACTACTCCCTACCATTTTACCTTTTGATTAATTTCACTTTCAAAATTTCTTTCTGCCCAATTAACAATTGAAATTGGCAGATTACCAATCATCCTTTCCCCTCTATAGGAAACACCTATCATTGCTCCCAACAATCCTTTTCAACCTTAGAAACCTGAGCTTCTAAGATATTCCCCCTCCAATTCCCTTCCTACACCCTCTTTTTTCACTTTTTCTTCTTCAATTCCAACTCCAATTCCAATTCCCTCCTCTCTCTCTCTCTCTCTCTCTCTCCTCCTAACTTCTCCATTTAAATACCCCTCTTCATTGCACTCTTTTCCTCCCCTCCTCTCTTCACTTCACTTCACTTCATTTCATTTCATTTCGCCGAATCTTGTATGATCCCTTGTTAATCCTCTGTTTTCTTTCCTTGATCACAAAAAATGGACCCTAGTTCCTCTGTCAATGGATTCTATACCTTTCTTACAAGAGGAATAGATGATCTCGAAAGAGCATTCCTTTCTAACAACTTCATGTCAATCCAATTCCTTCAAAGAGCCCTTTCCCTTCTACGATCATTCCACTCTCAATTAACCCTTTTAGTCCAGAAGCTCCATCTCCCTGTAGGAGACAAATGGTTAGATGAATACATGGATGAAAGTTCCAAGCTTTGGGAAGCTTGTCATGTTCTCAAATCCGGCATATCAACCATGGAGAATTACTACTCATCTGGCCTCAATATCGCCTCCTCCCTCGATGCACATCGCCATATCACTCCCCAAATCTCTCGACAGGTATGTGTGCTTATGTGCATGCGTGTATTTCTTTTGTTGTTGTTTAAAGGTTATTTACACCAAAGCCACCTTTCAAGTTCTTTGTCTGATCATGCATTCACAACCAACTAATACACACTCAAAGACCGGGGAGGTTCAAAAAACTATCAAAAAACAATAATTAAAAATAGAAGAGAAAAAAAAAGGTAACACCACATAGAATTTATAATGGCAACAAAAAAAATATTAGTCTTGATTTACTTTTTTGCTACAAAACAGGTTGTTCGGGCGATATCCGGATGTAGAAGGGAAGCAATAGGATTGGAGGAGGAAAACAGAGCACTGATGGAGACAAGAATCCAAACACTCTGCCTTCGATTTGATGAGAAGGTATCAATCGAATCGAAGTTAAATGGGTTCAATGGCTTCAGAGGAGTATTGTATGCCATGAGAAATGTAAGCTCCTTAATTCTGATGATCCTTTTACATGGGTTAGTCTACTGTTGGCCAGAATCAAATTTCCTTGGAGGAGGGTATGAAGGGTGTACTATATTTGGATCCGCTTTTATGGTATCAACAGCAAGGTTGCAACAAAGGGTAGCGGGTCAAATCAACCAGATCAATGGCGGGAGAGCAGGGATTTTGCTATACGAATTCAGGAGGTCGAAAGCCGCCATGGAAGAGCTGAAAGTGGAATTGGAGAGAAAAGGAGGGGAGAGAGTGGAATGGGAATATGAGGTGGGGATAAGGGAAAGAGTGGAGGATCTCAAGGGTTGTTTTGGAGTGCTAAGATCTGGTAGTGAGAATATTATTGGACAAATTGATGATTTCTTTGATGAAATTGTTGAAGGAAGAAAGAAGCTTTTAGACTTTTGTAGCCACAGGTAAGTCTAATTAAGGTAAAAAAGGATTACCAGTGATGGACAGAAAGCAGAGCACTCAAATCAAAGAAAAAAAATCAAAAAAAAAAAAAAAAAAACACAACAAGAGAATTGACAGGATGGTTCAGCAAAAAATACACGTAGACGATCAACCAACAAAGGTTGTAGGGTGTTGGAATTCACCCCACTTTTCTTCCCACCTTTGGTTCTTTTGGTAACAACAATAGGCACTAAAAACAGACTCCTTACACTGCCACTAACTTCATTTTGTGTCAAAAAATGAAATTAGTGGTAGTGTTGGAAGGCATTGTTGATGTGCTAATTACCAGTAACATGGTTCTTTTTTCAAGTCGTATTAAGAAGAACACGGATGAATCGAGGAGCTGATGTTCGTTCTTTAACGTCCTTCGGAGAAGGGCTCTTCGAAATTTTATCATTATTAGTAGATGCAAAATATTAGCTAGGAATGTGTAGTAATAGTAGTAGTAATTTTTAATTATCGTCGCTGTCCTAATATATGATTCTATTCTGTAAGCAAAGTCTAAAACTCTTGATCATGGATAATTTTCAATGTAGAGGGGTTTCTATGAAAACTAAAAGTTCATGACTTCTATCTATGCAGTAGTTGTTGTCTAACATCAAATTATACGCAACAGCGTGACAAAAAATGGACAGACCATATATAGTAAGCCGTTTTTACTCAGCTTACTTAAAAGAGAAAGCTATAGAAGATTCTTAACATTTTTCTATACCAAAGTCAAAATCTCTACTTTTCTCCTTAGCTTCCTTTATTTGGCTAACTATAATTTTTATTTTGCTCCTTTCTGATGAGGTAACAAACAAACAATTTAACCTATCTTATCTTTTTAACTCTTTTTTTTTTTTTTTTTTGGCACAAAGTGTTTCAAGTAAGAAGCCTTATGAAGGTATTCTCTAACAAAATAAAGTTTAAAATTCAATTCCGGAAATTGTTAAATCACCCCTCCAAGGCGATACTAGTTGGCCGATATTTGCTTATGGGCTTCCCTTGTACAACTGTTCCTTCCCAAGGGAACTGAAAGAAAAGGGGTGCACTCTAGTAAATGAGTAAATGACTAATCATTTCAGTTGAGAAAGAATGATGTAAAAGGAGTGATTTTTTAACAGTAGCAGGGTAAAAAAAACGAACCAAAAAAAAGATTCCAACGTAGTAGAGCTCTGGTAACTAAGCTTTTGAATGATTCGATTCTATTCCTACCCTTTAAAAGCAATGGACGTGATTATGATTCTCTCAAACTCCCCTGCCTGACATGTCTCTTCTGCACCTAACTCTCTTTTCTTCACTCTACTCTCTATATAAAAAAGAAAAAGAAAAAAAAAAACATAAAACCTGGAAGAGCAGATTTCTCAGTCACACCGAAAATGTTGCCCTTTCAAGGGGGAAATTGTGGGAGGCAAAATAATACCCATCACTTCTCTCTGTCTCTCTCAACTAAATCTCATGCTTTTTGTCCATCCCCGCAAATTTATGCTTTGCCTCCTTAGGGTGTCCAAATGAGCTGTTCATGGATTCATGGAATCATGGCGGAACGACCTAATAAACCCAGCCTATTCGGGCTTAAAAAAATGTGCTCGGAATTTGCATTTTTAAACAATAAAAGACGTAGGTTCACTCATTAAGTTAAGGCAGTTTTAAATCTACTAACCCGCTTCTGTCCGCTACAAATCCTTGTCAGCCTCAACCGTCGTTAAATCTGGGTTCTCATTGTGTTACTTTTAGTACTTACTTTGGTTTTAATAACAAAACGGAGGACATATTAGTATATCAAATAAAGGAAAACGGTAAGAAATAGGTAGCAAACATGAAGCATGCAAAGCTTATGTTCCTCAGGTTTCACAGTTTCGCCTTAATTCTGGGAAACCAGTTCCGTTCAAAATGGCAGATTTCAATGCGCAGGTAGGTAATCAAATGCAATTTACAAGTAGTAACTATGGGTTTGACACTTTGACGGATATAAATTTGCGACGATGTTGCTAAATGACTGGAGGTATCAAGAATATTTGGTAATTTGTCAAGTTTAAAAAGAAAACATCACATGCAAGAGTCCACATAAAGAGTAGGTAGTCCAATTAGGTTTCATGAGAATTGAAAGCTCAAAGCTCAGTGTTGTCAATTAATCGACCTACTTGTGATTTGTGAAGGAGAGGAACAGGGGACTCACAAAATGGGACAGTTTACATGTCTAGTTTCATAAATCTAGTTCCAAAGCCGAAGAAGAAATCAGGGAAAGTGGCCCATAACATCATGGCCCAAAAGGCACCTTGTTTTGGAAGACAATGCGCAAGAAAACACTTTGTATAATCCAATGACACGTTCAAAGTTAACTGAAAAATAAGCAAAAAAATTACCATCCTACTTCGGGTCGGGGTGAGGATTAGAAATTTTGTAGCGAAAAACTAAACGTTCAAAGTTAACTCGGTTATTACAAGAAATAGTCACGGTCATATGAGTCCCAATAAGAGTTTTCGAGTTCTAATAGAATCAAATGCCAACTATTCCTTGACTTTACAATTAACGGAGTCATCTAAAATAACAACTTACCAATGTGCCTAAATTGTGACGTACGACTAGCTAAAACTGGTACAATTATCGGTGAGATTTATAATTACGGATTACAATCTTACTATGATTTAGTTTGAAACTTTAGATTTAACACGGATTTCAGCATGGATAAGGTTAAACACACCATAGGCAAGAGTTTTTGAGGAATTACATGAGCCCGAGGTAATAATGTTACTATGGTGGGTAGTAATTAGAGCTGATGTCAGGTCATCATGGTTAAGTGAAAAAGACCCACTCAGAATAACTATGAGAAATCATTTAAAGACAGGAGGAGCAAGACAAGAAGAAAAAATAACGAAAGATAGTACAACAAGCTAGTCCTACGTACTTCCAGATTCCTTCAACAATAGAGTTGAGTGCTACCATGTCGAAGAGATGTTCAAAATGGCAGCTAAAGTCATCAAAAAACTACATCCTGGGGCTTCAATGATGGGGATATGTTCAGGAATCGACAATGAGATCCTTTTATTGCAGCCTTTCTATTTTCTGTCTATATATCACATGCATTTGAAGGGAAGCTGGCAATCATTAGAGATTTGACTTACAACTAAGCCTACACTCTAGATACAGTATACTATACATGCTTGATAAAAAAAAAAGTAGCAAAATATTTGGCTAGTGTACAACAAACAACCAACTAAAAATCAAACACTAGTTGTTCTACTCTTTCAAAATCAAATTCCCGTCGGAGGCGTTACGACCTACTGACAAATTACGAAGTAAAACAAATGAATTTTTTCGTCTATAAAATAACCTTTGAAGCACTATTGTGACAATAGTAATCTCTTTTTCCCAATAAAAAAAATGGTGAAAAAGTCATCTTAACTACTTTTTCCTATAAAGAGAGGTAATAGGGGGTATTAACTAGAACCCCTTGTCACATATAACTGCCTCAGTGCATGATGAAGCAAGAAAAATAACACAACTCTTAAGTCTACAGAGTGATGTTTCCCAGAACATGTTCGGGGAATTCCGCTCTCTTATGCATCATCAGAACATGTTCGGGGAATTCCGCGCTCTTATGCATCATCAGACACTATCATCTATCTAAATTTCTCGAAAAGTTCCTAAGAACCACAAATCTAAGAGTTCAACGGAGTAAAAAAAATGGACAGCTGGCCAAAGAGACTAGTTGAAATATGGACGTTACATTTCAAGAATGACACACTATGTCTTACCTAAAAGCTAATAATTTTTATGGTCCACTCAAAATTATAAACTCCGAGTTTCCCAAGGAATATAAACTCAAGACTCTACAATCTGGAACAATTTACAGATTCCTGACAATATATGTGCCACTAAGCCACTAAGGCTTAATAAGTAGTTATGAGAATTCATTGCTGAAATCAGATTAGTAGCATGGCGATGGGACTATGTATGTACCTCAAAATGATTCAGAGGGAAAAAGGAAGGGGTCTCAGAAAGAACGAGCATTCTGAAAAAGAAGAAAAGAAGTAATATTAACCAAACCAGCAACAAATGGTTATAAAAATATTTTGCAGATGGAAAACATAGGGAAATAGAAAAAGAAAAGGCGATATTCACTCTCGATTATGCAGTAGCATACAAGCATCAAAGTTTATTTGCAAAAAACAGTTAGAAAAGACTACAGAGCAACTACATTTACAGGAGGAGAATTGTAGATATATCGTACTAGCATTTCTCCATCTATCATGTCCATATGGCCTAGATCCTTCATCCTTCTACTTAGTGCATAACACTAGACAAAGAAAAAAAACAGAATTTCTATGACACACTTTGGTCACGGTTTACAACAGATAAAATTTCAATAGAGAAATATTTCCGAAAATTTTCAAATCAAGAGGTGCAGAAACTTCTATAGTCACAGGAACTAGTTTAAGATCCAGTCCATATATTTCGGAAAACTGGAAAGGTTTCAGATGTACTCCGTACAATAGTAGCTATTCAAATACACAAAGCTCTTTGACATTGGAAAGGGACCCAGCATCAAGCCTTAACCCCCACTTAAGGAATTATCTACCATTTCATGCTGGTACAAGTGCTTGTCTTTTCCCATCCCTGGACAACTATCTCTTGGTACAGTTAGGATCTCCCTCACACTCCCCCGGCTCATTATAATCTTCCTTTGGTGCTATTAGATATTAGAAGTGAGATAATAAAAGCAAACAAAGGAAAGAAGGTAAGCCTGCTTAAAAACGGACGGGAGGTTGAAATTCCAAGTGATCTACCCGACTACGATACATAGCTTGTTGATGAACTGTGAAGACAACAATAAGAGGAAATGTATTAAAATCCTAAAACTCTGTAGTAGGTTCACAAGATAGCGAGAATTTCCATGTATCAAATAGAGAATGACTCAAAAACCAGATTTAGTGAAACGCGAAAAGATCCAAACGATATTAGAGTATTAGTAAATGCCATTGTGAGGGTGAGAAGGAAAGTGGATTTGAGCCAGTTACATGGCTTTACTAACATGTAAATAGCAATGCACACTTGTAAATCGAAATAATTCGAATCAACATTCTTTCTTAAGTTCCAAAATTCATACGACCGTCCAACAAGGCACAAAATATACCACACAAGTCACAGCTCTAACACAGACACATAACACAACTACAAAAGTGCTAATTAGGTGATCACAATGCTTCGTTTTTTAATATAACATTTCATTTTCCCATACGCTGTTACTTCATTGGTAGAAAATACAGAATGTAAAATCATGACTGACTCTAAACAAAATTCTAGCATAACCCTTAAAATCCACCAGGATTGATACGGAGTACCATCTAGTTTTTCACTTCTTTCCACTTTCTCATTAGTTTTTTCCGATGATGATACACATCAGTTATATCTCCTAATCCCTTGGTCAGAGAGTAGAGACTGCCCACGGTTTTCTGGAAACCTCGGTTATATTGAATGTTACCTAAAAACAAAGGCTCCATGTTCTTCCCCCTGGTGGCAAGCCGCAAGCTAACACTCCTCCCATCACAAAAACACGATTTGTGCATTTCCTAGAGACGCTAAAACAGATACTAAGTTTTCTGATAAAATGACTATTCGATCATCTCTTGATCACTAACAACCATGACAAATTCATTCATTCGATAAATAATAGGAGTGGAATCCTTTAGAATTGTCATCACTATTCATGACGTGATTCTTTCAATGCTAAAATCAACGCATAAGTGATCGCAAAGCCTAAATGACGATGAAACTTACAAAATTACCACTTATCTTGCTTAAATTACCTTCTCATTAAAGCAAACAAAGAAAGTGGAAAATTTTTTTTACTACAATCTTAAGCTAATTATTGTGACAAGACTCATTCGAATGATTAATATCTAAGCAAAATAATTTTTTCGGAACAAAGAACAGAAATCGCTCGAACAAACTTACATACAACCAAACTGTATAATACTGTTAGTAACAAACAAAGAAGCTGGATATCAATTTAACACAATCTTAAGCTAATTATCGCAATAATAGTCATTCAAATAAAAAACTAATCATAAAAGTAAACTAATCGCACCAGAAATCGTGTAAACAAACTTACAGTCTGACAATTAAAGCAAAATCCACGCAAACAATATTGAGAGAATTATGACAATCTTCATACCTTTAAGTGAATCAAATAACATTGATCATATAAGCGAATTAACCGCTTAAAAAACACACCAGCAATAGCGTAAACAAACTAACAATCTAATACACAGATTAACATAAACTAAAGCTAAATCAATGCATGTAATACAGAAATCAAATATCCAAAGTTAAATAAGAGGATTATGACAATCTTTATAGCTTTAATTGAATCAAATAATAAGTTTGATCATATAAGCCAGCTAACCACTTCGAAAAACACACCAGAAATCGCGTAACACACAAATTAAAGCGAAATCGACGAAAACAATACTGAAATCAAGCAATCGACATTAAATAAGAGAATTATGACAATCTTCATACTTTAATTAAAACCTAAATAAGATTGATCATAAAAGCGAACTAATCGCTTCGAAAAACACACCAAAAATCGCGTAAACAAACTAACAGCCTATTAATCTAATACACAAATTAAAGCGAAATCAACGCAATCAATACAGAAATCAAATAATCAAAATCAAAGAAGAGGATTACGACAATATCCATACCTTCAATCGAAGCAAATATACGGCAATTTTGATAGCAAACGTAGAGCAGCGAAATCGACATTGATGAAGACGATGAATTGAGGAGGGAGAAATTCAAGGAAAAGTGTAGCAGCAGCAAAAGCAACGGCAACATCGTCGGAAAATACTGCATCGGAAGCATCGAAACCTACCGGTGTTCGCCGTCGACGTCGCTGGAGATTCCATTGAGGATGCGATGAGGAGGAATCTTCTCGCGCCAGAGGTGTTTGTTGTTGGGATTTTGGGTTTAAACGACACCGTTACCACGTCATTTTTAGTTTTTACATGTCTAGAAGAGTCAATAATAATGACTTGCTTGACTTGTACGAAAGAATGCGGTATGCACTATGCACACTCGTGCAATCGTGCATACGGACTATTTTGCAAGGATTTGATAATACTTGATTATCCTGATTTGATCTGACTTTTTCAGCTTATTTATATGATCTTCGTCTTAATTGAGATAATTTAATTTGAAAGTTGATGGTTTAACACAAATTCTCATTTATAACGGATTTTGTCCGTTATTTTAAAGAGGCGTGAGATAAAGGAGTAAGTAGGAGGGCAGGTAAGAAGGGATTATCACTTATGAGATGTCTCTTTGAAGAAGCCGTCATAAGCAAGACTCTTTGATGGTTTAATGGCGTCGCACTAATCCTTGTCTCTATTAATTTTAACTATCACTCGAACACATTCCAACTAGTGGCAAAGTCAATTATTCTCTATACCCGCTTATTTTGCGGAGCAGACAGGAGAACCATGAACGGCTATATTCCAGACCTAAGTCATAGATGTAGCATGTCAATGACTATAACATTGTTCAATTGTCTATAAATTTTGAGTTGTGGCTTGAGCTTGCACTTTGATTTATGTAGCTAATAAATGTCGACTTTGAACTATATGAACTTGTTTTTTCGTGTGTAAGAAACTACGGATCCGACAACACATTGTGCATCAGGATTCCGTATTGGTGGAAGAAACTATCTGAAACACGAAATGGAAAGGTCATTCAAGCTCTCTCCTGTAGCACCAAAATAATAAAAAGAATTTGAGTATGTTGACCACACTACTAGGAGGCACAATAAAGTGCGACGGAATATTTAATGGAACAACTAGATAAGAATTTGTGTTACAGTTATCTATGATCTACAGGTTACATTTCTATATACAAATTACAAAACATAGCTCGAACAAATATGAGTAGAACCATCAGCTTCATACATCATCTAAACCATACAGTTACATTTGTTAAGGGTGATACAACTGCAAAATTGAACGGTAGAGGAAGCTAGAATATTAGCCTTGCTCCTTATAAGGAGTCCAAATTAATTTGGAAACATCGACCTCCAAACCTCCGCGTCCAGCTGCCTTAAGATGACGGTCCAAGACCTTCGGATCTGCACATATGACATGCTGCCCCTTGCGGTATTGTATCAATTCAAGACTCTGGAGGGTCTGAAGGATATCTTCTGCTTTAATGGCAGTCATATCACTGAGCTCCTACAATGGAGAAGCCACGACCATTAGTCCATTACAACATAAGACGGGACATATTTTTCAAATACTGATGTACTGTAAAATTTTACTAGGCCGAACATTGATCTAAAGAGTAAAAAGTTGATTTTTTGCTGCAAATGTTGCTATAATGCATTCATGGTGGTTATGAATTTGGCAAGTAAATCATGAGTGCTGCCACTCGATGTTTGTACCAACTTCATGAAGAGCACAAGGAATTGTGTGCCGCAGACAATTAGCAAAGAAATTTAATGTTACATAAACGCCCTATTACGTAATAGAAGTCCTGACCACCATTATGTTATTTCCTGTGCATATCACACCATAGAGATAAAACGCCTGACATGCCAGGGAATTAGCTCAAATTTCTAATCTTATAATGTGGTGAAGATAATGCACTCGGTCCACATTTAGAAATCATGGACACAACTAGCTTCAGTACATCGCCAGTATCCCTATACTGAGATTAGCAACTCTTACCAATATCGCATTTTTATACTACGCAACTGCTTGTATGAGATGGTTTCACAATAACTTATACTCGCTATTACGTCCGTGCCAATCCTATACAAAGATTCACAATAACACCGCATTTTTATACTATGCGTATTTTTTACATCAACTTTATTGGACAGTAATCCTTTTAGCTAGTACGGAGTATATATTTTCATGATGTTTGGGACCATTTTATCATTTACACTATTTTATTTGGTGAACCATTTAATATCATTCAAGAGTTCATGAATTTAAGTGACTCTTTTACTTTCAATTCTAGAAAGGGTCTCAAGTTACTGGTTATACTATGAAAATATGCATACCTTGATAGAAATGTTCCCCTTGTGTTTCTTCAAAATATCCAGAAGAACACGTGTCCAGTATCCCCGGTAGCTCAGCATCCCCAGATCTGAGAGTGGTCTTTCTGGTGTGCCGACTTTAGCTTCTTTCTTTGAGAGTTCATAAGCTATTATAAACATATGATGTTAACAACAAAACATTACAGAAGACTTTCAATTAATACAATATTAAACACGCATTTGTGTTATGGCCATGAACAGAGCTATCACTATCATCAGATTCTAACAAGTCACTTGAAGAGTTGTGGATATACTGAAGGCAGAGAGCTTACAAAATGCAATAAGGAATTTGCCATAGCCTTTCCTCTGATAAGGTGGAAGGGTAAGGATACATGCCAAATTGTAGGCTTCCTCCGAGTGTTTTTCCTGCATAATTAAAGAATAGCTCAGCAACGAAATACAGGAAGCCGGAATCGTACTACACTAGTAAACTACTGCCATGTCCCCATAGCATCAACATCACCGAGGAACTTAGGAAGACGGCCAAACAGAAATGAAAAGAAAGCCATTCTGACACAACTATGCCTTATTTTTAGCATGGTTGAGGACTCTGTTAAGTAGTTCAATAACTAATTTTGTGAGAAATGAAAGATAATACAGTAGCAAAACCAGAAGGCTGACTAAAGCATACTACAATAACGGCATGTTTCCATTGGGAGTAAAAGCAAAGAATTTCACAAAAATAACTCATTAATGTGCGATGAAACAAAGGAAACAAACTCGATAAGATGGTACAGAATACACAAGGTAACAAATAATTGTTTACATATATCACAGGTGAAGAGCTATAATTGACATCTGAAAAATATTAATGCAATAATAAAGTTCCAAATCGGCTAAACATACCTTGGAAAAATAACCAACCATATGACATCCTCGATCATCACACTCACAAAGGACGTAAAACAGGAACAAGTCAACATCATAATACAGTGTCTTGTGGTCAAGGAATAGCTTTGCCAGATAACAAAGGTTTTGCCCATAGACCTTGTTCTTTTTGCCATCAACCTGTATAAAAGCATAGTACAAACAAAAGGCTTAAGCTTAACAGAAATTAGATTCAAACGCGCTAAAATTTAATCTCATCTAAGAACATTAACTACAATACAACAAAGAATGACAGGAGTGGAGTTAGAAAACAGTACCTCAAACATTGACAATGTCCCACTTCGATATATCTCATCTCCAGGAGGATGCTTAAGGTCACATTTTTTCTGGAATCATAAGTAAATTCAATTCATTATTCAGTTCACAAGTTTAGCTCTGCCAAGATAAGAAACAAAAGTGGCATCATATAAGTTACACCAAACAATACAATATTATATTCTGGGTCTTCAACTAAGTGGAAACAAAAGCAGTAACTGCTGCTAAGCTATGTACAATAACACAACAATCAAATTCCAAGCATTCCTGAGATGAATTTCGGTAAAGGAATGTATTGCAGGTACAGAGAGACAGCTTACCATATGACGTTGTAGCTGTTCTTTATGTTTCATGAAATTGAGGCAGAACTCACAGAAAAACAGCTTTACACAATCATTGTACTCCGGTGGAAAGGGAGAGAAATACCACGTCTCAATCTCATATTTACCCAGTTCAATAGTTGCTATATTTTTCACTTTTGTGAACTCCTCGTGTTCACGCAAACTTGCAGCATCCAGCTCCTCATGACCCTGCATATTTAAGGATAAAACTCCGTAACTGAGACAAACTGACCAAATAGATAAGTCACTTCCCGACTGGCATATTTCTAGATTTCATATTATAGTTCTCATGATAATTTTGCTTTTGGGAACTAAAGACATTGTTCCAGAATCCTCCGATCCAAGGTTCAGTGTCTTAAATTTGTCATACTATGATACTATTGGAATGCATGAGGAAATATCAGCTAGAGGAAGAATGGGCCAAATAGATTCAGGGATTTCGAATATGTCTAATGGCCAATGAGATGTAACTAACAAACATGTTCATAAATACCATCTGGCCATGATTCTTACAAGGGACTTAGGAATTTGATAACATGATGTACACCATATCGTCCAATATAAAAGGATAGAGTCATGGAAATGACGTTGAATTCTTTACCAACAATCCAACATAGGTGCTTAAGTAGCATGCCTCAGCATGTTTTTTTCTATTTCCCTATTATAATCAATTATCTTGAACATAAGCTAGGGGTAACTAAAACAGACGCACAAAGCTAGAATAATAATGCAATGTATTACATACCTCCACATGGATCTCATCAATCTTACGTTTCTGATGTCGAGTCATCTTCAAGCTTGTCACCTACAACAAAGAAAATTAAATTGAAGAGAATTGATTCACTTCTAAACAAAACAAAAAGGACCCATTGAGCAGATGATAATAAACAGACTGACAGCCACAACTAGCATAATAAAACTAAGATAGCCAAAATAAGGTCCTAATAAGCACACCTTATCCTCCACTTTCTCATCAACAACAGTCTCCACCGAATCCAGATCCAGTTGGTCAAGCTTGATCCACTCGTCAAGCCTTCTGTTAACTGAAACATAAATGAATAAAGGACTACCTTGTGAACATGAAACTTCTCAAGCAGGCTCACAGCATGTTTACTTTGATGAACCTTTATCCAGACGCTATCAACATACGTTACAGTGAACTTAAGTCATATACATTACCAGAAACACACAGGCAAAGCAGTTGGTGCTTCCCAGGAAAACAAATTACCAATTCTTGATACAAGAACTCACATAACATCCGAACACCAAAAGTCCAAAACAAAAGCCAAGCAAATTTTAAACCTCTATAGAACTTTCAAATTTTCCGCTAAGATATAAAAGAGGACAACAAACATCGAAATGAATATTAACATTGACGGATGAGATATAGCAGTAAAATTTCACTGCACAGAGAAAAGTGCAGCCCACTGAGGTTTTGATAATATAAATTCTATAATTATCCACATGAGGAAAAAGCAATCAACATTATCTATAGAATCATTAATCATACTATTAACCGGAGAAAGAAAAGCAGGCTACCAAAACGGCCAACTTACATACGAGGAATGGCCAACTATTTTAAGACTTTTGCATTGGCTGACTCAACTTCTGCCATAACCTGACATTTTTTTCCTCCTATATCAACATCACCACCACCAGTCTCACAATTAACAGAAAATGTGTTCAACATACTCGAGATAGCATGAAAACCCTTCCAACATACCATCCTCTCACTCTTAGTCTTTGTTTATATAGCAAAATATGAGAGAAAGGGAGGGGAGGAAGATAGAGAGAAAGGAAAGGGAAGGAAGAGAAGGGGGGTGGGAATGGAGGGATACAATTTCCCTCCCAATCTTTCCTATAGTGGACGGATTTTGATTAGGCTTGGAGGAGGGAAAATAGATCCCTCCAAATCTCTCCCCCTCCATTTCCATCCTACCCCATTTGTTATCCAGACAAGGGATTGTGTATCCCGCCCTCCCTATCCCCTCCCTTTCCGTCCAAAACCCCTCATCCAAACACGCCCTTAGTTTGGACAAGGGGATTTGGAGGAAAAGGAAGGGGGTAATTTCCTTTGCCTGGTCAGTGAAAAGGCGTGGATTGGGAGAGGGGAAAATGGATCTTGTCATTTCTCTCCTACAAGGCAGAATAAAATCCCTACAACATAGAAATGATTTGGAGGTAAAACTCATTTGCTCCATTCCCCTCCCTTTCCCTCTTATCCCATCCCTTCCTCTTTTTGAATCCACTTTTTGAACCCAAACAAATCCTTAGGGCTTTGCTTGGATGGAGGGATTTTGAGAGAAAGGAAAGGGAGGGAGAGTAGGGGATTTAAAATCCCTTGTTTGGATAGCAAATAAGGAGGGAGGGATTTGGAGGGATCCATTTTCCTTCCTCCAAGACAAACCAAAAACTCTCCACATTAGGTAGCATTTGGAGGGAAATTGTATCCAAACACCCACACCCACACCCACACCCACACCCACACCCCACCCCTCCTTCCCTTCCCTTCCCTCCCCTCCCTTTCTCTTCCCTCTTTCCCCCTCCCCTCCCTTTCCCTCCGATTTAGGTATCCAAACAAGCCCTTTCTCTTTGTTTGGACTGGAAGGAAAAGAGAGTAAAGGAATTTGAAGGGGGGGAAATTATATTGTTTGGATAATGAAATGGAGGTGGGGGATCTGAAAGACAACAATCTGCGTAATGAACATAGTACTTGTAATTGCAACAGGTATATTCGACTCCAAGCCATGCATGAACGACATCACAACACGGAGCTTCATATGCATCTAAATCACTAATTTCTAACACTACCACTAAAGCCTCTTTGGTTTGAACTTAATTTCAATTAAGTCCCATTCACTTCATTACATTTCAGTTTTACTCTTCATGTTCAAGTCAGTTCAACTCCTACAATAAATTCGGCTAAGTTTAGTTTAGCTCACATAGTTTCGCCCTTTGTTTGGATACAGAAAATTGAGGGGAAACAGATAGGAGGGGAAAGGGAGGTAGGGGAGCAAACGGAGACGGTTTGCCTCTAAAGTCCTCTATCCAAACAAAGCCTCATTCCAAAAGAACGGAGCCTAAAATCATCAATGGAAAGCTAAAACTCCACAAAACCCTAATTCAAAATCAACAAAAACAGCAATCCAGCCAATCAACACAATTATCCACACAACATAAATAAAACAGTAAAACCCTACCAAAAATCTGATAAACATGAAAACCGAAAGCGAACGGCGAGCATACATACATTCGGTATAATGAACATAATACTCGTAATCATTGATACCGCCATACGGAGTTCTACGACGCTCAATAACTTTAACAGGATGATACTTCGCATCTCTCCACCTGCATAACACCCGAGTTCCCACCTCTAATGGAAGCAATCCGCTTCTCCGTCTCTTAAACACGTCATTTTCAGCCGGATTATTCCTTCCGACACCATTGTCGCCGCCTCTCGCCGGTGGATGAAGTTCGACGTTGATGTGTTCGTGGTGGTGGTGGTTTTGTTCGACATCGTCGTGAATTAGGGTTTTACCGCTTTGAGATGGTGGATCTAATGACCCCATTTTTTGGGTGATTTTAATTGGTAGTGGACTACTCGACTAGTGGTTGTTTGTTTGTTAGACCAGAGAGCACTTTGTATAAACCGTGTATCCTGTCGTTGGTAATCGCCCCACTAATCGGTTAGTCTTATGTAAAGCGATTACGCAATTAAATAAGGAAAAGATTGGGGCGATTATGCGATTAAATAAGACCACCCCAAGCAAGGTCACCAAGGGGGTGGGTCTCCTTAGACCTTAATCATGTATTAGGAACAAAATTAAGAAGACCTTCTATGAAATAAGGTCACTCTATGACCTTGGTGGGTTGCATTAAGACCTTTCACCATGTCATTGTTTTATTTGTTGGACACAAATGTAGAGGACACAAATAAAGAGGAAAAAAAAGACTGAAATGAATGTTGTTTGACAGCTTCACAGTTTCACGCGTCATCCACAATTATGTCAACTACCAACAACCATCCACCTTTTGCTTCTTCATTTCTTTTGGATCTCCCAAGTTCCACCTGCCAAGTAACCAAAAATAAATATTTGGTAGTAAAAAAATTAAATGTAACATTTACATTTAATTTATAATTATTAAAACACTGATAATAAAAATAAAGCTAATTTTTTTTTAATGGTCTATAAAAGGAACTCAAAATTAACATGAAGTCACCTAATCTTCACATTACTACTAAAATCACACAATGGATTTAAATAATATTGTTTTTCAAGTTACGATATAAACGATATTTCCTCCGAAGAAGATTCAATTTTCGATAATCCGACTTCAGCTACTGATGCCGATCAGTATGAATATCATCGTCGTAGAAGGCCAGCTCAAGATAGATTCGTAGAAATTTATGGTCAGATTCGTGAACGTGCCATATCGCTTTGAGAAATGATCTCATTGAGCATATTTGGCAAAACTTCCGTAACTAGTACTACTTTGGAATGTATTAAATTTTCATGTTCTTTTTTTTTTCTTATGTATGCGGATTTTTAATATGTTGTATCATGTTTGCAATTAACTTTATTTATGGTCAATAAAATTATCTTACT
>VHZZ01000071.1:318463-337514 GCA_009801015.1 Silene noctiflora | reverse complement strand
ATTAGGATTGCATTGAAAAATTTAATATGGAATAAATATGTCGAGATTATATGTTGTTATGTACTGCATTGAAAATTTAATTATTACGACCCGTGCATTTTCTGCACGGGTTTAAAACTAGTAATCAATAAAGTTGTGTTCCTTAATTTCAGCAAAAATAACTTCCGTTTGAAAATTTGACTTTTAACCACCGAGCGACACATCAGCGTGGTTGTTGCTTTAATAGGTAGGATGAAGCAATTAGAATGTCAGCCCAAATGCAATATGGGAAGATTAAGATTGTGGTCTCAAAATTGTAGTATAATTTATAGATGTAACTGATTTATTTTTGGGTAACAATCAACATATCGAGATAATATATGTTTATTTTCACTCCCGTCCATATAAGATACTCCGTATTTCTTTGTTCTTCATATCGATTTAATTGTATTAAAATCATGTTATATTCACAAAATATATTCACCTTTTATTGATTTAATTAATTGTTAATGAATTTAAAATTCATTTTACAAAAATATACTTATATAACCTATACTTATATTTTGCTTGAATTAATCACTCATTTATTTGCTCCTATATCTAATAACAGGATAATTACGCTCATTTATGTGCTCTTATATCCGGCATGTTATTAATTTCGACCCGTGCATTTTCTGCACAAGTTTAAAACTAGTGAAAGTTGTAAAAGATTCTATCTCATGTCCTAGCCATTGACACGTGTAATGACGTTACTCGCAGTGTATAGAAGATTTTATGCACTAAGTGTAACCGTAGCCTTTTCAGTACACCGGTCAAACGGGTTGGTTACGGGTCGGTAATTACAGAATCCAGATGAAATATAAGTCGAGTGTATTTCGTTCGGGGAAAATAAGAGGCAGATCTATACGGGTTAGGGTTTAAAAACGGGTTGATCAACAACTTTTTATATCATTTTCTATAAATATCTGAACAATATTTTTAAATATAAACACTCGTATTTTGTCAGCTTGAAAATTTTAACATGATACTATTTTGTGAGAAGTGGTATATAATACTAGGTTGTTATTGTCGATTTTTTTTCTTGAAGCGAGTATGAATAGTATTATAAATAATAGATCACAGGTTCGAATCTCCCCTCCCCTCTATTGTAATGGACTAAAAACGTGCTTTGTTAGACAAAAAAAAAAAAAAAAAAAGTGATGAGATAGAGTTTTGTGTACCAAAATTATTGTTTGGAATAGTTGTTATCGGTAGAAAATTTTGCATATTTGAAAAATTAATTTTTTCTCCATAAAGTTAATAATTACGTTTTTGTGAATTTTCCAATACTATACAAGTCTTACTATATTTAATACGGCTTATGAACTGTATTATACAGTATCGAATACGTAGGGTATTTCAGAGTCGTCGGGAGTATTATTTTGACGATTTTATCAAGATCTTGTTAAAATGCTTAGATTAGAAAGATAAAATTTTAAAAATTGAACATTCATAGTGATTAAACCAAATTTCATAGAAAAAACTATCGAATGAAATTAATCAATTACGGTATACCGGATCAGTAAGTAAATTGGGCAGGTACATTTCTAGATTTTCATCCGTTGGGACGGGTATGGTTTGAAAACGTGTACCGCCACTGGCGGAGCAGGTATGGGATTTGTAACTGGCAGCCCTTTTCGGAAGCAGCATTATCAAGTAATACAGTAGGATTGGTGGGCGGCCAGATGGGAGGGTAAGAAGATCGGGTATAACTAGCTTTACCTTGTGTTGAGAAATGCATTGACGATTATCAGCAAATAGTACAAGAAACCGTGAATTTTTGCATTACTTGCATACAACTTAAGTGTGTCGATTTCACAATTCGCGTAAAATTTAGCTAACAGTAAGAAATGAACTACAGAAAAATTACCAGAGAAAATTAAAGCTGCTACTTCTTCTTATTCCCTTTCCTTCTCTCTCTTTTGTTCTGTAGTTTCGGCCGGGAGCTACCTTTTCTGACTTTCTTCATGGGTTTCTTCTTGCTTACAGGAATATTATGCTGTTTCCCTGCTCCTTTAATCGAAGCTGTTGGTAACCGAGTTGGCTTTGTCAATGGACGGTCTTCTTCCTCTTTGTGAGTGAGATCGCTTGTAGTGACTGTCACCATGACATCGCCATTTTCATATGTTGTTGTCCCTTCAAAGACCTCTGCATGACCTAAATATATTAGAATGGTTTATCCTAACCAATCACGGAGGCTTTTCATCTAACAAGCACCCATCGAATGTCAAATATACAGCCCAGCAAGAGTATCCTAAGACAATATCCGAATAAACAGTAAATCTTAAAGGCTGTTTTTTAGATAAGAATCTTGTCGCCCACTAATGGCTTTCGCATCTTAACCTCTCTCTCGATTCTCAATTATAACAAATATCAGATATTTTTCTTTTCCCCGTTGCTGGTCTACTACTTTCTTTTTGCCTAAAAGAGCCACAAGCCCACAGCGAATAATTTTGGCGCTGAGGCCTGAGGGGCTTGAATCCAATTTATGAATACCAACCCTCATAGCCGAGCTTGGTGGCATATGCTCATTAGATACAATTGTACAAAAATCAGAAGTTATAAAAAGGAATGGAGGAAACAAAATGTATGATTTGATTGGTGGCTTGGTGCTGAGTTTGATATTATGCACATTTTAATCTTGCAATCAGAGAACAGAAACCATCGAAGGAGATACTGTAAAAAAAAAGGAAAAGGAAATATTCAAGGAGACCACGAGATACAACTTTTTAACGTAGTTCCTTCATCGTACATAGCATACTTTGATACTCAGAAACTAATAACACATTCTCACTTGCACGATATGAAGACACGTTCGCATGAGTACTGACATCCTAGTTCTAAATTTTCTATAAATCACTCTCAAACCTTCTTAACTTTCAATTTAACAGTCGGGGGCTGTATAGGATCGGATCGGAGATTGGCAAGAAAAGATATCAGCTATACCTCAAACCAAAGATATCACTATGCATTGGACAACTGGATTCACCAACAGCGTAAGCAATGGGCAAAAACAACTCTTCACTTTAAAATACTTTAAAATGTTTCAAATTATAGGTACATTTGTGCATTAGAGACAGGTACCACACCAACACAGTATCCTAATTTTAGGGCATGGGAAAATTGAGTCACATACTCACATCCTAGCCCGACACATGGGTATGTATTTGTGTCCAGAACCCGTACTCAAGTTTGAGTAACACAACAGAAAACTATTCCTACATATACACGAGAAACAATTTCTGGTGTATTACCAGCTGAATGAAAAGAATAGGTATTCAAGCTTGTGAAATTCATACCAGAAACTGACGGGTTCAGCTCAGTTTCATCATTCTGCTCCGTATCTTCATCATCAGCTTCACCATCCTTTTCAGGAGGTGCACCACCATATAATGCATTTTCTTTCTCCTTTCTTCTCTAAAAAAGTAGAAATAAAGCTAATAAACCTCCAAATTATGTTGGTTAAATCGATAAAATGTCTAGGACATACGGCTATGTCCCAATAGATTAGCCATGTGAGAAACTTCCTAAAACATAATTTTGACCATTTCATCAGACATAAACACCTACCCTATATATCATTCCTTCTTATCTACAATCCACTTTCAATTTTCCATCCTGGAGAGGGAGGGGATGGTAGGAGCACGATCCCGTAAAATATCATGTCATATGTTCTCCGAGCTCAAACGTCGTAATAGAATAGCTTTCCTTATAAATTAGAATCTCAAATCCTAGCAAACAGTTTAAAAACATTAAACGGAAGTCCTCAGCCCATTTGTATTGAGCTAACTGGGAGCAAGTCAAACGGACAAGCATCAAAAGAAATATGGACTATGAAGGAATCACAATACCATCACATACTAAAGCTCCTATTTCAAGCCCTCACCAAAAGATTCCCTTCCGACATTCAGTTCAATTTGACTTTGGTCAGAGTGAAGAGTAACATCGATTTTGAAGGCAGAGGACGTGAGATTCGGTTTTCTAAAATATGGTGTCAGGAAACCAGCGAGTCTAGACTGAATCAACTATTATCATATAAAATGATACTCCTAGACTACTTGTTTTGGTATCGACCTAGATGCACTATATGCCTGTATTCTTATATCGGCTGAGTGCTGACACTGTGTTGAGCACCTAAATTAAAAAATTACATATCACGCATGCACCAAACAGAAACATTACATGCCATCTAATACTCTAACTGATGGCTTAGCACTGAACTAAAAAAAAATCTCAAACATTGGAACAAGTCATAACCACAACCAAAGACCTTCCTTTCCGATGCATTTAAAAATAACACCACCAAGTACTTCCAAAGGTGATAGAAGTGCTGTAATCTGGCACTCTGGCCCTTTTAAATCCACCTCCAGAGTCAACATTAAAAAAATATTGGAAAGGAAAACATTTGAAAATAAACTCACAAAGTGAGAACCTTGCACTAAAATGACTACCTAGACTAAACCACATCGAACTACTATTCCAAATTCGAGACAGGGGTTCCTTACGCCTTTCTCTACAAAAATTTGTGAACAAACCGCTTACTAAGCTCGTATTTAGGAGCATAGTGAGAAAACTAAAAAGCTATCAATATCCTCTACTGCAGTCTTACCGCCATACCACATCAACAGTAAGAACTAAGAAGCCAGACAACATTTTAAGAGGGAGAGGCAAGATACATTTGTTCTTTTATCATACATTTGTTCTTTTATCATATTTCCCAAGATATTGTGCTGGAACTCTGGAAGAATCCATGTCATAAATGTGTGATAAAATGAGACTAAAGACCTAGCTATACATATGATTAACAATGTGACGGCGAAAAGAACGTTTCTCGATCATAGTTCAACATATTCGCCATTAAAAAAACATTTAGATCATAGTCATGTAATCAAGGTAAATGACATTTTGCGACTAACACTCACAAAATAATTCAGTGACATACAACATTAGTAGTAAACTACTAAGATGTCAAACAAAATGAGACAACTACCTGTTTACGTATTTCGAGATGCTTACGGCGACCTGCTTCCTCTTGTTTTCTATAAGCTTCCTTTCTCCTCTTCTTCTTTCTCTTTTGAAATCCACCAACAAAGTCCCTGCTCCATTAAAAACCATAGTTAACTCCAATATTTCCATACAATAATCTACTAACATTTTCACTATGCAAGCTCTAGATAAGTAACCTTTCCATATCGGAACTAGAGACTAGATGCTCAATACATTCATCAATACATAAAACAATTTCCAATCAAACTCATTGACAAACAACCATAACTCAAATGCCCATATTCTTTTTTTCTTTCTTTTTTTTTTGGGAAGGAAAGAAAACTAGGTTGATCCTTCGGAATACGACCAACCTATCTCATCCTTACGGATGCTAGAGGAGGATGAAACTATGAAAGCCAATGAGTCTCAACCCAATAGGACACGAATGCCCCAAACTGGCCATAAAGTGAGCTAGACTTTATTAGTCTCACGAAAGCAATGAGTATACTTCCTTCAACCGCTAAAGTTCCAAATGCGGTTAAACCACTGTCTTCCAGTCTGGTTGAGAATACACAACTTTCACCCCTAATTCTATCTTCTCCTAAAGGCTAAATCCCAACAAAACCCTAAAACCCTAAAACCCAAAAAAAATTAAATCACTTTTGAGCAAAACCCACCAACCAAATTATCTTAAAAAAACCCTAAACCACCAATAAAAACCCTAAAAACTACACTTTCCGTCTCGGTGATTAGTTTACCTTTTATATTCATTGCGACGGGTATTTCAATCAAAGGTAAGCAAATGATTGAGACGGAGGGAGTAACAAATAAACATGTAGCAAAAATAAACACCACCCAGTTCATGAAATGAGCTAATAACATACACAAACATTAAAGACATAAACTTTACTCAAAATTAATACACAAAAACCGAAATTATCAGAAAATAAAAGAAAAAAATAGTACTTTAAGTCTTTTTCATCGAAAGAAACGGAAAGAGATTTGTTACGAAGAGATCTCTTAGAGACGTGGGAGTTTCCCAATGATGGTCGACCAGACGGAGCTGCAACAGTTGCCTCCTTTTCTTCCGCCATTGTTAACCAGAGAGTGAGCTTTGTGGCAAGACTGCGCTAAGTATGTTTTGCAATTTTGTTCTAAGTTTAGTGGGTAAATCTGGGTATAGCCCACATCCAAGTAAATTTGACGAAATTGACCCGATCCGAATAATTTGACCCGTGTTAAAACCGATATCCGAACTGAGACTCGAACTTGACATAATCCATATGACTCGATCCAAATATTTAAGGACCTGTTTGGCCTAATTTATAAAAATGAGTTTCTATTTTTCAAAAATAGTTTTGTATAAACTGTTTTTTGCAAAAATCGTTGGTGTTTGGTCAAAAGTTATAAGAAATTGTTTTTATTAGTTTGTTGGTGTTTGGCCTAACAAATTTAAACTTTTTTTTTCTTCTTTAAATTTTCATGTAATGCTAAAATATGTAATTTTAAACATAAAACAACAACAATCATATTATTATACTATGTAACTAATTTTCGTCGAACACACAAACAACATTGGATCAATTTAGTTTCAAGACCATCATGATGCTATCAATTTTTTAACGTTTAACTAATCTTGCTTTTCACCGAATTAGTAAATTTTAAAATAAATTAATAAATTCTTTCATCTTTCAAATCCAAAGAAAATTCAATAATCTGTTCATTAAAAAGCCTGAAATAGTAGTAGCTAACAAAATAAAATAAATGAACAATTTTCATTGAAAAAAATATGTGGAGCAAATAAAAATTCGTATGTCGAGACAACTGTCCTCCTTACATTAAAAGACAATACAAATAAAATATTATAAAGGGCTTGGGTGTAAGGAGGATGATCCTCCGGAAAAAACAAGAATTTTTTATTGAGCAAATCATAATGCTAGTGTGTACGGATTAGGATTGAATGACAAATTAAATTTTGCTTATGAAAGATAATTCTTTGTTTTGTTAGACGTAAAAAAAATGGTGTCGAAGATATGGGATTTTGTGAAAATAGAACATTTTGAGAAATAGAAGCAGAAACTACTATTTTCTACTTCTATTTCTAGGTGGTTATTTTGGTCATTTGGGTTTAAAAGAAGTTGTTTTTACTATTCCAAAAACTAGTGTTTGACCCGGCTTGTGTTTTTCTAATGTAAAAACAGTTTTAAAAGCAAAGCCAAACAAACCCTTTATTAAACACTGATTAGTGATTATTATCCTAATAACTTGATAATAATTGACCTGAACTCGAAGTGACATTCGACGAGAGCCAAATTATTGCAAACCCGAAATTGACCTGACCGCACCCAACCCCATTAATCCATTTGTCAGGTTTACATCCAAGAAGCTTAGGATTAGTTTTGGCGGGGTGAAACTCAAGTAATACGGTCTTACAAAAGATTAACTAATACGAAGTACAATATAATCGAAGTTTTGAGTCGGTTTTCAAGGAAAACAAGTATTTTAGAAAAAAAATAATAATAATAATTCAAGGTCTACTTTTAGAGTAATAATTCAAAGTATACTACAGTATCAAATTTTACATGAGATTGTTTAATGGAAAGAAGGCGAGTTTGTCGGATTTCAACCTCGTTAAGGTGGTTCAAGTCCTATCGGCTCGTTTTCTAGTTTTGATAAATTGTTTTTGTTTTATGTCAACTATATATATAAAAACGTGTAATAAAGGAATTTGTAACCGTTTTTTCAATTTTAAATTTAATATTAAACGAGCATGCTTACGAGTTTTTTGTTTGTTCAAACATCGTCATTAAAGCCTTAGTCCCAAAATGATACGACAAGACTCTCAATCCCCTTGTATCTTTCGGTCATCAGGTGGTTAAAATATGAACATAACTCGGTGGATTTCTGTTCAAAACTTCTGTTTGGTAATGTATATGGAAATTATGACTTATTTGGGCCAAAGCATTGGTAAAAAGTAAAAACTCGGTTGGTTAACGAGGTTCTACGCAGCTAACTTGCTGCTCGAGGATATATCCCGAAATATATCCTTAGTGCAAAAATTACTGCCACCAACGAAACCAGACAACATATATAGATCGAAGGGGCGATATAAAGGGAAATATTTCTCCTTGGTGGTCCATTAGACCTTGATGCTTGCATTAAATCATGTATTCCTGCCTGTTCTTGCTGCTTCTCAGGAAGTGGGCTGCAATTGATAATTCTAGAAGCTGAAGGAAATACATCGGAAGCAAATCGAGTACCAGCAGTGTTGAGGTTTTTCTGTTTTTATAGACTAACCTTTGGCTCAGATGAAACTCCAAATTTCAAAAGAGGTATAGCAAACATAACTACAGAAACAAGTTCCATATAATATAATCAAATCTTGAGCTGCTGAATAATGGAATGGCCATAACCAGCAAGGAACTGTATTCAACATGTGAAGTCAAATTACTGGTACAAAAAGGGATTTTCGATCGAGTATCGTTTACATTCCAGCAATAGCAGCCATAACATGCATAGTTTACTTACGATGGAGAACGATAAAGACAATGAACAATGTATACTTGGATAGTTACGGAGTATATACAAGCTGAAATAAATGAATGAAGCTTGAGCATGGAACCATAAGCTTACCCATATACGAATCAATTTCCAGCATGTGGCAAGGCTGCCATGAAAGAGTTGTATGAAGACTCCAAATCAAAGTGAAGTTGTCTTGATTGCTGCTCAGTCAATTCATCGGAAGCTCCCATCTTTGATAACCGGCCAAGCCACTCTTTCATCCTGGTCTTCCCCTCGAAATCCGGAGGCAATATACTGAGCTTATTCAATGATCCAGAGAGGTCCGACAATAAGGGAAAGACCTGATCAACAGCCACCATGTTCAGTTTAAGAGAGTCCATGGCTGTGATGAAGTTCTGAACACACTCAGCCACAACAGCTGCCGATGTACCGGCTGTGGCTGAGGCAGCAGCCCGGTGTTCAACAGTGGCAGGCACCCCAGAGGTGACCAACCTATTCAGGGCAGAAGGGCAGTCCATCTTGTATATATCAATAAATCTTTCGATGCTAGGGACGGAGTCTTTCAACGAAGAGGACAGGGTTTTGAAATGGGCAATCAATTTATGGCATTCAGTTTCGTAATCTGATGGGGTTATGACATCCCTAATGTAAGCCTTTTCTAGCTTCTCAGTTGCCTTGATTATGGCATATAACTCAGCAAAATTCTCATACATTTCCCTTTCACGCTTGTCATTCCACAATTTCACTTCCATCTTCTGCTTAAATGTGTATATAGATGGTTTAAAGTTCACTCTCTAAAAATCTTACCACACAAAATTTAGGGTTTTTTAAAGGGTTAGGGTTTCTGAATCTAAATGATTGAGATTACAAATTGGAGAAGGAATAGGACACGCGCAGCTGAACAAAACAAATCAAACACAAAACATTCAAAATTAAATAGTCAGAACAACATTTTATCCACAATCCACGAACAATCAATAAACATTAATGCAATTGCATAATCGATTAGTCTCTTGTAAGAAGACTTACACTACTATTATGTAAAACGGATCACCATATTGATTTCAGAAACCACAAACTCTTAAAAAGCGGATTCAAAAAACCCCTTTTACACAAATTCACCCATACATGAACAATAAACACAATAAAGGTGGATTCTTGTAAAAATTTTGGGGAAACTTAGAAGAACCCACAAAAAATTGAAGGAAACCCATGTCAATAAATGAAATGTAGATCAAACCCAACAAACCTAAACCCTAAAAAGTTGAGTTCTTATAATTATTTTGGGGAAAATTAGAAGAACCCAGAAAAATTGAAGCAAACCCATTTTAATATATGAAATGTAGATCAAATCCAACAAAAATAAACCCTAGAAAAAGGGGATCCTTGTAATTTTGGGGGGAAAAACTAGAAGAACCCAGAAAAAATTGAAGAAAACCTAAAAAGGTGAGATTTTTTTTATTGTTTTGGGGAAAATTAAAAGAACCCAGAAAAAATTGAAGGAAACCCATGATAATATATGAAATGTAGATCAAACCCAACAAATCTAAAACCTAAAAAGTTGGATTCTTGTAACATATTTGGGGAAAATAAGAAGAACCCAGAAAAAATTGAAGGAAACCCAGGTTAATATACAAACTAAAAATCAAAACCTAAGAAACAAAAACCTAAAATTAGGTCATAAAAGCACAAAATTAGGATCCAGCTCATACTAAATAATACAGATTAATTGCAAAAATTAAATTAAGATGACAGCAATAAAATTGAAAGGGAGAGAAGTGTGAATAGAGAAGAAAAAGAAGGTGAAAAAGACTTACATATAGAAATGAAGGAAACGAGAACGCGGTATTGTATTGGAAAGAGGGAAATTTATTTAGGGTTAAGTTAAGCAGCAGGTGAAAAAAGAAGAGAGAGACTGACTGAAGATAGGAAGAAGATGTACACTTGTTGACAGAGAGATTGCGTGTTCCTTGGAAGTTTGGAAACTCCCAATTTGTTAATTTTTTTTTTTTTTTTTTTTTTTTTTTGAGGGTTTACATCATAGGGTATGGAGTATGGTATTGTCATAATTTGATTTGATGTGGAAAAGGTTGTTGGAGTTAATGAGCAGATCTGATAAACGGATCAATCGAATTAATATATTTGGTAAACGGGTTAATTGGGTCGAGTCAGTTAGGGGCGGGGCAGTTTAGGTCTTTTAATGATTTCGGGTTAATTCGAACCGGGTTGGGTCGGATCATTTCGAATTCTGGGTTTGTTGATCGGGTCTGTTTTGGATTAAGCGGGTGAGGTTATTTTCGGGTCAATGAATAAGAGAGAAAAAAATCATTTCAAGTCTTTTCAGTTCAATTAGAGTCATGTTTTGTCGGGTCATTTTCGGATTGAGTGGTTTCGGTTAAGCTTTTTCGCGTCGGGTTGCTTTTGACAGGTCTATTAATTAGGTTGGGTGGGTCGGTTTAATTTGAGCGAAGTTATTTTTAGGGTTGCAATTATTCGAGGTAGGTTAGGTTAGGTTGGTTTGGGTTATCCGGGTTGAAGTCATTTTCGAGTTTATTATTATCATCAAGTTTTTAGGGATAATGATCGGTTTGTAATAACAGACAATAGGGTCGGATCCTATTCGTTTGATCCTGTTAATTCTGAAAGAGTCGTCCTTGGGTTCTAAGTGGCTCATTTACATGTCTGGTTATTTGGTCATTAATAGGTCAATTTTGTAAGGTCTAATTAATATTTTGATGCGGGTTAATGTTAATTTGATTGATTGAGGTTAACTTGGCTTTGCGGGAATTCAGGTCAAGTTGGATGTAGTGGAGTCACGTTGTTTTGGTTTGACTGTGTTGTTAATTGTTATCAAACTATATGAGGGTGATGTCATATTGTAGCAATAAACATTCGAGTCGAGTAGGAGAGAGTCAATTCGATTGGGGTAACCGGTCAAATTTGGATGATAGGTTCAAGATAGAGTTAAGTACAAGTCGGGTGTGTGTTTGCTAGGTCTGCTTATAGCATAGTGATTAAGGGAAAGATATTGAGGATAATAGGTTGAATGCTACATTAATAGACAAACGTTAGAGTTAGAGTTCACAATTGGATTGATGTGGGTTAGGTCAGTATTATTGAGGTTAGTTTGGGTTTACGAGTTCATAAGTGAATGATTTGAAAATTAGTCAAAGTAATCTAATTTATTAAACCTTTTTGACTTCTGATTAGCATCCCCTATATACTAAAAAATTAACACATTTTTAAATTCTCCCGCTGAAATTTCCCGTCCAAGTGATATTCTGCTAGACAATATTTATCTCCTAATTAGTTAATGTTGACTATCTATATTTACAATTAAACAATATTTATGTCCTAATTAATTTTATAACATCAATCATTGTTTAACTTTTACANCTATATTTACAATTAAACAATATTTATGTCCTAATTAATTTTATAACATCAATCATTGTTTAACTTTTACATAAATAAGGCTAATAAAATATCTCCTTGGAATTATATATGCAAATTTTCTACCATTTTCAAAATGGAGGTAAATTGCATTAATTTGATTAATTGTAAAATTCTCAGATATCTGTATCTAAAATACCGTGCATTTGCACGGGAACTATACTTATTAATAACAAACTGTTTACAATAATGACATGATTATATTGTACCAGAAAATAGACTCGATTTTAACATTATTTGAATCAATCAAATCAAGTAAAATCTGGCCGTAAATAGTAAGAGTTGAATTGACACGACTTATATCCAACTTGAATGACCTTTTCTCAATCTATATTTTTCCTTTTCCTTATTTTTGTTACCTGATATAGTGCTATATTGCTTTAGTTTACGATTTTTCCGATCTAGTCAAAACTCATGAAGTCATGAAACCAAAAGCTACAAAATAAAATAAGTTAGCAAGTGAATTGTAGACTCCTAGTAGTTATAGAATAAGTGAGTAACAAACTAACAACCCAAAAAGTATTGTTAATAACTACTCCTACCAAAAGATTGCCACATTGGTTTGGTTACATAAAGCAAGAGAAATAAATGAAGGTTCGAAGTAATGTCTCGATGTCTCCTGTAAATTTGCAAGTTAATTTTCCGAAGGACTGTGTACTATTCGATGTGTCAATTAATTTATCAATTTCATAGTGAGTCTTGTATGAGACGTTTATATATACATGCAGATTACCCCAAGTAACCCAGTCCCCAACCCGACATAACCTGAAAATATGCAGAAGCAAAACCCGGTGAAGGACTGATTCACCCCACTACCAACTCTATTGAATTTAGCTTAACAGTGCAAAGAATGATCAGAAACCAGAACAATGTGGATAAATCTGTACAAAGAATTGAGACTAAGCATCAATCAGGGTGTAAATGAATGTAGCACAATACAAGCATTGTGACTCGATTACTTAAAACCGACATAATCAATGAATTAGCCAAGCAATTGTTTCTGTACATAATAATTCTATGAATAGCGAATGTGTTGCTCTGAACCTACCTATCTCACTTTGTAAACATGCCTTGCGTCAGGAACGAGAAATCATAGTCGTACCCTGATACTGGAAGCCCTGCAGGAGGCGTCTTAGCAGGAATTGTTGATAAACCGTTGATTGGTACTGCTGGTCTATACAAGCTGCATGAAGTTACAAACAAAAGTTTTTTAACAAATATGTGACAGATACTGGAATTTTTCTTTTGTCGTAAAGGAAGCCATAAGGGTGTTTTGGATGGTGACGAGTTCAATTTTTAAAACAAAGTCGTGAGTACCACCTCTCAACGACTTTATCAAATAAGTTAGCTAACATGTGCGAATAAAGAAATTATTAATCAAAGGTAAAAAAGCTCTTTACCTGGATGTGGTGTGTGGAGCAGCATTTGCGGCAAACTTCCCTGGTGGAATATCTAGCATCTGTAAACTCATAAAAAGCCTATATATGATCAGAGAAACTTACTGACAATGCATCGCTGTTATCATATTGTTCTTCAATTCATTTACCTGCAAATGGGTTCCTGGTGACTGGTTGATCGTACTCATTCGTCCATTTAGATATGGCGCTTGGGAAGTCATAACAGGCTGTTGATGGATACCTTGAAGCGAAGCTGTAGATCCGTGGTACGATACTCCAGATGCCGTATTATGCTGCCAAAGAAATAGTTATATTCTGTCATTTGCTTCTTGCTTTAGAAGTTTAGATGATGTTTCTGATTACCAATAGCAGACGGTCAACATATTTAGAATTGTTTATAGGAATCTACCTCTTCTACAAGGCCTTGGTTATGGCTTGCTGCGTCTTTTTGATGTTCCTGAGGACATTCTTTGGTCTCCGGCACCATGGATGTTCTGACATCTCCGATTTTGGGTTCAGGATATATCTTGTTGTCTGAAGATCTTTGCACGTTCTTTTCTTGTGTTGTCTCTTCTTCATCAGCTGTATGTAGAAGTAATTTGAATTAAAATGGTGTTCATTAATATGCAAAGCCAATTAAAATCGGAATTGTGGGAGGAAAACAAGGGCGTACTGTCAAAATCAACCCATGCACTCGTACTAGAGGATGGACTCGAGTCACTTTCAGCAGAATCATCCACACAAAGCATCCTGAAAAGCTCAGTAGCATAATCAACTTTTGAGGGTTGCACAACAGGAACAGCAGTAGCGGTAGCAGTAGCATTAGCAGTATCGGTAGCAGTAGCAGTATTGGTAGCAGTAGCAGTAGCAGTAGCAGCATCAGCAGCATTAGCACTTGTAGTACTAGCAGCAGCAGCAGCGGGAACAGGAAGAGAAATTACTTTCGTAGTTTGATCCTCAAAACTATTTTTATGCACCTCAGGATTAGCAGGACTCGTAACCAAGTCTGTAATGCTGCTATTGCTCATGGATTTCAATGAATGAGTGGCAGATGTCAGTTCTTCTCTTGAGCATGCTTCCTTTCCAACATGTGGACGTTCTATAACTATTTTTTGAGTAGCTAGAAAGTCAGTAATGCTACTACTGCTCTCGGACGTGGACGAGGGAGGAGAAGCCAGTCCGTCTTCAGAGCTTGGTGACGACTTCACTTTGCCATCTCTAGGAACCCATCGTCTATCAACATACCTAAACAGGAATTTCATTTGATTGGTTAAAGATAAAAACGACTTCATGAAAACACGGAAGAATTATGTGTATGTGAATCAGTTTTCTCTATAAGGCCATACTTTTCGCGTATGAAGTTCTCAAATCGACTTCTATCGTAGTGAAGAGGCAATTCTGCTTCCCAGTAGGCGTTGGATTTCTCGTTTCCCATGCCTGTACACGAGAAAGACAAAGCATAAGTGAAATAGCATTCCAATTTCCGATGTTGGAAAAACCATTATGACAAACGGAAAATAAAAATAAAAATTGTACTGTCACATTGACAGAAAAGCATTGCGGTCCTTTTTTACTCTGCCTCACATGGGTACGACCTTTGGACAGTTCATTGTAAGCTAGTAATATGCAGTTTTCGAGTAAAATAGCATTGTTCGACACATAGACATGCACCTGTGATGAGTACTTTAACAAAGTAGCAACATAGATAGCACTTACGCTGCATGTAGGCAACCTGCTCCGGTAACCATGTGTCTAAAGTTGCAGATCTCACCTGCAGAGACAGTAATGCATTCGTGAAAGAAATCTATATAAAAGACTCTTCATTTCACCTAATTAGGATAAATGACATGAGTACTCCGTAATATTTTTCTAATTTTCTTTTCGTGTAAAGGGAGCTACAAAGGCAGATTAACGATACTGGTTCCAAACCTAAACAATCTCAAATATCGTTTCAAAACAGATTCACCTTCGAAACTAAGAATTCTAAAACAACACACACCTTCGATATGTGCACTCCAAGACTCCGATGAATTCCTGAACATTGCAGGCAGATAAATATACCGAGATTTATGCTAGCCCATCTTGGAGCTCTGCAAGTAACACATACTCATATTACAATGAAATTCAACGGAAACCGGCAGTCAATGAGCTATACTGTAATACAAAAGTGCAGCAACATACATGTTTTTGCAATCAGCACATTCTCTATTTTCTGGTAATTTAAGTAGCCCTTCCAGTATCTGAACATATGTGAAATATTAGAACATCCACATTTGGTGTAAAGTGAGTCAGGCACGGATTTAAACTCAAGTCATGAGTACTGACGATATTAGAGTAATTTCCCTCCGAATATTTGTTTGACCATTTTGAATAATTCAACTTTTCTTTGAAGTGGTCTTATTCCAACTTCAAAATCATGAACAAATACTAACTAATCTTGATCTCTTTTAGTCATCTTTGGTTGCTTACTTGATAACACAAACCGTCTCAATAATTTATTTACCTACCCCGTCAAAAAAAACAAAAAAAGTAAAAAAAATAAATGAACAGGACAAGGGGAATAACAAGGTTTAGAGCCTTAGAGAATTTTACTCGATCAAAATAGAGGAAGTTACTTAACCTAGTCCTTACGTAAATGGAATTTCCATTTTACGTGTTCATCCGAACAACCGTGATCAATCATACAAAACATCAATTCATTGAAATAAACGACGTAAAATTATTCAAATACTCGAAAATCTACAATCATGAACGAAGAACTAACCTTTGTGTGCTTAGCATTAAGCTCTTTACTAATGGCAGCTTTCTGGTTCATGATACTACTACAAACTTCACAAAACTATTCAAATTCCCACAAAATAAAAACTCGTGGATGCAACAGTCTTAGCTCAAATCCAGACTAAACCGAATGGTATACACAGAAGAAAACACGAAATTAACTAAAGATATGGAGTGGAGATATTAATAGGAAAAAAAGGCAGGGTAATTAATAAAGTAATAAATAATTACTTTGTAATTTCTCTATATAATCTCTATTTTTATTTATATTATTTTTGTAAGAATTTATAATTAGAGGAAGTTGAGAAGTTTAGAAGAAGTTCTTGACTTTGCTTTCACATACTTTCTTGTAATCTTCTTCTTCTAAATAATCTTTATTCTTTGGTTGTTAATGTGGTTGTTATATTTGTATTTTCACATTTTCTTATTTAAGACAGTCACCATCCGTTTTAATCTTAAAACGGATAGTGGCCGTCTTAAATAAGACCTTCGGTTGTATTTTTGTTGTGAACTCTTATGTCCACGTGTTTATATTTTATTGATTAAATAGGACACATAAGCTAAGTTAAGTTACTAATGATGTCTAAATGATATGATAAGATTTTTGGTAACTAAACCACCTTAGTAATTTTGGTAGGTTGAAAGATGATTACTCATCAAGGGTTGACAACCAATTTTGGGTAATGATGATTTTGACATTGTGGGGTAGATTTTGGGTATAAGGTCGGTCAAATCGGAAATTGTTCATTCTGCTTATAAATAGCTCTAATTATTTAGGCAAATTCTGTGACGGAAGGTATCCGTTACAAATGAGAAGACGGGTACCATTTTGTGAGACAAAATGCCCAAATAGAGGAGAGAGGAAAGCAAGTGGGGGGTACCCCACCTTGCCCCCCTATTTGTTTTGTGAGTGGCATTATCCGTCTTCGGATCCGACCCGTCACAAGGGAGACGCTTTGAATTATTTAACCAAAAGATAACAAAATTGGTGTTTTGTTTAATTTATTACGTATGTAATTTATTTGAGCTAGAGTTGGCACGTGCCGACATAGAACGGGTATATGGGAATGGGAATGGGAATGGGAATGGGAATGGGGTTGGGGTGGGTTTGTTCCAAGGATGGTTGACCCTAAACCGGCCCTTGTATGGGTCTAGTCACAATTCTAGAGTTGGAAGTGACGTGTGCTGGATCGTGGCTGTCGGCCCATCGTGTTAGGACAAGAAAACGGCACGACCTAGGCACGGGAAAGTGAGCTTCGTGTCGTGTCGGCCCAGGCACGACCCATGACGTGTTGTGTTGTGCCGTGCTTGGGCGTGCCCACACAATTCCTTCAATTTAACCTCCTATATTTTGAGCTTGGTCAGGCGTATCATAGCGTATTGTGCTCATACAGATCGTGTCGTTAGGTTAGACAATCTTTTTATCGGTAATTGATATATATCAATTACCATGTCCAAAACCATTATAGGGGCTAGAAGAGTAAAATATCTTTATTATTACACTATTGACTCATGTTTCACAATTTATTAGCTCATTCTCATCATCATCATCAATCATTAGAAAAAGAATGTTAGAATCAACCACCACCAATTATGAACCAAAGTTGACACTAAACAAGTCAACTCTTCATCATTAATGGACCCATTTTTAGCACTTGTATAGTTGTATCTTCTATATTTAAGATACAAAGCGTCTGACTTGTGATGGACATTATCTGTTACAAGCTAAAAACAAATAGTGTCTCTCTCATAATAAAATAAGTGGGAGGACAAGTGGGTGAGAAATGAAGCATCCATATTTGATGTCACTTGCATATTGTGAGAGGGGCACTATCTGACTTCAGCTTGTGACGAATAGTATCCGTCTTCAATGAGAATTTGTGTAATAGAGATAAGTCATAAGTAAGTGTATGTGTGTAATTGTATAACTATAGGTCCTTTAATTTGTTAGGTCATGACAGAAAACGAATCAAATGAAAGCCACCCCAATGGCAAAGCCCCACAGGCCACAACATTTTGGCAATCACCAATTATTAATTCACTATTTATTGGTAACCATTCCATTATGATCATTATCATCTTATATAAAGTATCATAAAACTTCCTTCCTAACAATTCTAACCTCTTCATTGGAACCAATAGTTGGAGAATAGGATCTGTTATTTTCGATCAATAAGAGCTAAATTGAATGAAGTTGAGTTGAAGTTACTAACTGAATTAAATAGAGTTGAAGTAAGAGATAATTTGTGGAGAGATGAGATGAACTAAGTTGAATTAAACTGAACTGAAATGAGTTGAAATTAAGTTAAAAAGAACAAGACTTATTCTTTTGTACGATGTTATTTTCTGTATTTTTTTTTCAAGAAGTGTCCAATTTTGGATTAATAGTGACCAATTAAAGTCACAAAAGGTGATCACTATTTAACCAAAAGTGGTCACTATTTATTAATTAAAAGAATAAAATCGAATTGCACCAAAGTGAATTGAATCAAAATTCTTACAAAAGAAAATCTTTTTAACCTCACAACAAAACGGAGAAGTACTCTAAAATAAGTCTAGTTTCAAATTATTACTATTATAATACTGTCTTATTAACAGTGATCGTTAAACAAAATTGAGCTTAACATAGTTATTACTCTTTGGATCCCTATCAATTGTTAATTAATTACTCCTATCATCAATTAAAATTTCCGTTACATATTTCAAACAATGATAATAAACATTAAACGAGACGAAGGGAGTATAAGGAGTGAGCAAATAAACGAGAGAGACAAACAGGTTAGCAATAAACAGCAAAGAGAATAGACAACAAGAGGATCCGTGGCGCAATGGTAGCGCGTCTGACTCCAGATCAGAAGGTTGCGTGTTCGATTCACGTCGGGTTCAATTTCCCGATC
>VHZZ01000071.1:199311-226196 GCA_009801015.1 Silene noctiflora | reverse complement strand
ATCTGTAATTCCTTTTCTGCAACGACATTATTGGTTCCGAGTCTAGATAATAATAGTTATTCCTTCTGTAGATGCAGCGCATTCACTGTGATTACTAAGCCAGGTTCGATTCTATAACCTGTTGTTGCCGGACTGCCTGTATATGAAATATGTCGGAGCTATTTCACTAACAATGTTGATACATGCAAACCACTGAACATTTTGGGAACGATTTGTGGCTCGTTCCGTTAATTTTGAATCGGTATTGTGAAAATAATTACTCGGTAAAAGTTTTGTTCATTTATCATGACCGTGACTCAAAAATATAGACCATTATATCTTTTCAACTAATGAGCGAAGTCATGTAATAGTTACCGTAATATATTTTCATACACCCATTTTCTCCACATTATCTAGGGCTAAGCAACTTTAGGCCCGGACCGTAAAAATGGACCGTACCGGACCATTGGTCTGGACTGTTACTGAACCGAATTCTTTTAGGTTCGGACCTCGGTCCAAATTTTTTAGGTTTCGGTCCAGTCCGGTCCAAGACCGGTTATTTTAGGTCCGGACCGAAAAGACCGAATTTGATGTTTTTTTAAGCTTAATATTTGTATTTTTTGAAATAGTTTTACTAATTTACCTTTAGAAAAATTCCAAACTCAATATTAACAATTATTTAAATCAAGGATAGTTTGATTATTTATTATGTTTGATTTGACAAACTAAATTTAATTAGTGCATTATTAGTAGTAACAAATCATAAACAAGGACCGGACCGAAATTTCGGATTTGGTCCGGTTCAAAGACCGAAACTTTTAGGTCTAATCTTCAGCCATAAAATTCATGATTTCGCTCTTCAATCTGGTCCAATTTAGTCTGGTCGGTCTTGGACCGATGGTCACCTCGTCAAGAGTACAATTTATACAATTTTACAACTGTTATGGTAAACTCATGTAAACGTCACATACGATACAAGGTCGATAAAATATTACTAAAATCGAAAATATTGCATTGATAAATTGTACAAAATGTTATTTTAAAAAACAAGGTCGTTGTAGTATAGTGGTAAGTATTCCCGCCTGTCACGCGGGTGACCCGGGTTCGATCCCCGGCAACGGCGTTTTTTTTTTTTTTTCTGCTTCATCACCCTTTATTATTCCATAATTATAATTTTCCCCAAATCCAACTCAATCACCATCTTATATTACTAACCCTAGAAATTAAAATTGCAAATTTCCTTCTTTCTTCCATCGTATCATAGCCTTGAAGGTATGCAGTAAACTACAATTTTCTTATTCAATATTTATTTAGAGTTAAAAATAAATTACACTATTTTTTTTAATCGTTGTAATTGCTAGTTTTAATGTTTTTTTTGCTAATTTATTTATGTTTCTTTTGATGCATGTTTCTGGGTAATTTGTAGTTTGTTATTTTAAGTACAAAATCCAACCTTTTTCAGTTATTTCCATGAAAAGTGAACATTTATGGGATTTGATTTGTGGCTTTGATTATTACTCTCTCCGTCCCGGTTAATGGTTGTCCTTTGGTTTTTGCACAAAGACCTCGGAAAGAGGAGGGGGCAATTATTAAGTGACAATTGGACCGAATTGAGTGTGAAGATCAAATTTCTCATCAAATGTAGACAATAATTGACTGAGACCCCAAAATAGAATAGGACAACAAATGACCGGGACGGAGGGAGTAGTTTGGTAATGTGATTTACTGATTTTTGTGTGTGTTCTCTTTGGGTATCAATGTATCATGTTATCTTCAGTGGCGGAACTAAGGTGGATGGCAAGCACAATTGTTCCCTGAAATTATGTAATTTTTAGTTTTTCAAGTGTTTTGAGTTGTTTGCTGGTTTACCTTATTGCATTACAGTTCGCCACTGAGAAAATTTCGGCCCCTAAATAAATTCGTTGTTATGTGGCTTACGCCACTGCTTGCTTGTCTAATGTAGTGTTCTTCAGATAAGTGTATTGATTGCCAATGAATGATTATCGTCCACAGTTAAACACGATGAATGATCTTGATGATTATTGCAACAATTTGTATGACGGGCTCAAATGAGAACTTGTATATTATGTGAATCATGTTTGGTTATTTGATATTAGAATGTTACTTTCAGGACATGTTCATCTGATTGACCATCATAATGTTTTTTTTTTTTTGAAGGATTAGTTAAAGACTTAAAAGGCATATTTTCGAGTTTCTATAGCTTGGTAGTCCGGGAAGTGATCAAAGTGAGGCTGATGCAGTTTGGTAGTTTGAGGGTTGGAGGAGACTGGAAAGTGCCATGAAACTTTTTGATGCACACTGTCTCTACAAGACTCGAGGATATTTAGCCTTGCCCCCCAAGTAATTCGTTCAACACTTGACACCGGGGTTGTCAGTTTCGCGGTTAATGGAACTTCTGAGGAAGACTGGCATTTGGTTAAGCAAATGAGTGATTCATATCCATCTGTTGTTCCTTGTTTCGGTATTCACCCTTGCTGGGTTCAACTGTTCAAGAGAGGAGTCCGAATTGGTTTAGTGTGTTGAGACAGTACTTTGAGTCCACACCTTGTGCTGCTGTTGGAGAAATTGGCCTGGACAAAGGGTCGAAAGGGAAAACGATTAATTTTAGTGATCAGGTTGATGTTTGTAAGAAACAGTTGGAACTTGCCAAAGAGCTGAAAAGGCCAGCTTCAGTCCATTGCGTCCGGGCCTTTGGTGACCTCCTTGACGTGATGAAATCAACCGGCCCATTTCCCGAGGGAGTTATTCTTCATTCTTTCTTAGGTTCGCCTGAAATGGTCCCTCAACTCGCGAGTCTTGGGGGGTATTTTTCATTTTCGGGATTCCTTATGGCAATGAAACCACAAAAGGCGAAAAAATTGGTGAAATCTGTTCCGTCTGATAGAATCCTTCTTGAGACTGATGCACCAGATGCTCTCCCAAGTATGAATTTCGATTCTTTGTTTATTGTGGAAGGTGATTCTTCCCTCCCTCCTGAACTTCAAGGACGAGGTGAAAGCCCTTACTTAAGGGGAAATGGTGACTTGCCAGATGTTGTGAAGGACGCACCAGTTCCACCAAAAGGAATGTTAAATCACCCGGCAAACATCCATAATGTTCTCGGTTATGTGGCTTCCCTGCTTGAAATGAGTAAAGATGATCTTGCAGAAGTGACTTACAGGAATGCTGTGCGACTGTTTTCTTACGAAGGATCTAAAGTACGAAAAGAAGGTTTGTTCAAGGCCTTTTCTGATGCTTGTTATTTGATTTAAGTGTGTTTGCTCTATATCGTATTATTTGATTATTTTGATTTACATTCGTTTAGTCTCATTATTATATCTCTTATTGACGAATTTAAATGCTGATTCGTGTTAGCTGACCTGATTGTGATAATTTTGTTTATATTTCTGAGTTCTGAATGTTAGAAGCTAAAATGAAGTCTCTGACTAGATTAAGATGGGCGGCCGTGGAAAATGATATGTACATTGCATTCGTCTAAATGCTTGTAGCAGTTTTTACTGTTGCTAGAATTTAAAGTTATCCCTTGCTGACATTTCTGCCACCCATTCTGATTTTATTATTGGTCATTATGTTGTATTTGTATATTACTTCCTCATTTTTCCGCATCAGTTGGCAAAGTGCACAAATCGTGAAAACACTAGTGTGACAGAAAATATTAGCTTGTATGTGATTATGACTGAACTCGTGATTTTCTGTTATCACCACAGGTATTGTCGTGGCGGACTTCACTGCATAGCATCCTATTCAGTGCAGAATCATTCAGTGGCGGAACTCATGAATCGTTCTCAAAACCTATCAGCTGCAGAACTGCCCTTACTGGCTTATCAGCTTATGACGCCCGTCGCCCTGTACATAGAAAAAACCTATCAAGGATCTTTTTCGTCGCTACTCCACCCACTTCGGTGTAATGTCATTTGTATATCATGTGGCGGTGTGAGTCATCTGTCACGCTGTTCATGATCTGTGTTTCGCCATACTGTGATGTCATGTACGTGAATATTATGATCAGATTCTGGCAGTCTGCAACTCTGTATCGCTTCAAATATATGAAAACGGCACTTACAGTTATACCCATAATAATTCATTGAGCCACATACGCGGAAGATTAGTAGGAGCTAGACATGGTTAACGGGGTCATACTGTTTGGATCATTGTGAGTGCATTATTATTGGGTCATTTGGATACAGGTCAGTTTGGTTGCCTTTGGCTCATTAGTTATGGGTCTGATCAACTGTCATTTTCATGTCGTTATGGGTTGTGTCAATAGTAATGTGTTTTCTTTCGTATTTGGCTATTAAGATCTGCTCATTTTCAGGCCGAGTTGTTTGTGTTCAATTTTTTTTCTTCTTCTTTCAGATCAGTTATATTTGGAGTAAATCAGTTTTGTCAAATCTAGTATGGAAAGAGTAGCAATGTTCTCCTAGTCCGGGGATCAGCTGTCTTTCTTGGTTTTCCATTTACCCATTTCGTAACTGTAACACGCCACTTCACCAAGAATCTTCTGACACCCTTTCTCGACGTACTTAGACATCTAACCAAGTAACCATGCATAGTCAGATTGAATGATGCAAACACAAACCAGATATCGAGCTCAATTCTGAGGTCAGCTTTAGGGTATGATCTAGACGAAAAGATATCTATCTCGATATAAACTCAAACTGGAGTAATTTAGAACCATGGAAACTTAGTCCATCAGGTCCATGTGAATTATTCCGTATATGTTGTAGTGTTTCTCAAGTTAAAGTGAGACACTTTATAACTCACGTACGATTTGGGTCCATTTGTGTACCATCTGAAAACAACTTGGGGTATGGCATGTAACAATTAAGTGGTGGTAGATGGAGAAGGGCATGCATACGGTTTTATGTTTTTTTCGTTTACTCCGTACTTTCTATGATAACTTTTTTGTTCGGTATAATTGTATTTTGTTTGTCGATGAATAAACGTCTTTATTCGAAATTCCTTTAAGCTCCGACCCAGTAAAATTTGGATGAAAATATAAGATGTAGGAAGATCTGAGAAACGCACAAAAAAAGGAACTACTGTAATTAGTAAACGACCTGTAAACTGTATTGAGCTGAATCAAACCTGTAGATAACACTGCACCTGAAATAGTCCGAAATCCAAATTAACTCGGCTCTAACAGTATACTATATTAAGTCCAACCCGACTTGGACTGCCATTTGTGAGTTGTGACGTCTACTCTCATCCTGTTAAGGCACCCGCATCCTCTAATTTCACCCTTAGTGTAACATATCTGTGTGTATATTACTACCTCCAATCCCGACAAAACTTAAAAAAGTGCGATTTCCTAATTTAAGTTAGAAGTAGTACGTACATTAGGAGTTTAAACTATAAAAGATGGTGTACATGTGTTTTCATGTTCAGTAAAAAATTATACTCCGTAGTCCATATTATATAAGTTATAGCTTTATTAAGATTCATACATTAGTTTTTCACTTAAATTGAAAAGTATTGTAAAAGTAACGAGTAGCAAAAGATAATATGACTTTGCTAAATGTTTACTCGATTGCTCGAGCACTGGTGTTTTTCCAACTGATTCCGGCTATACTTAGTTGGGGAAAAGCTGGGCATTATGCTACTTGTAAAATTGCTCAGGTAATACTCTTCCATTTTTCTTATTAATGCAGTACTACTGGTATAGTTGTACTAGGAAATAATTTGTTTGTAGTAGCATATTTTTACGCTAGATTGGCCTAGTATCGATAAAGTAAAGGGCTTTGATGTACACGGGTTTTACTTGGTAAGAACAAAGAGATTGTTTCCAAGACTGTTAGATATGAAAATGTGAATGCTGGGTTTTGTATAAGTTTTAGGGTGTTGCCGCACTTGAATGCTACGTTTGTTGGTTTATTCTACTCTTTTCTTGTTATCTTTTTCAGCATTTTGTGAAGTAAACAGATCTGAAAAAAACAATTGATCGAAAAGGTATTGTAGTTCAGGGATTACTTCGAGAAAATTTAATTCGCATGGGATTAGTGGAAACTGGAAATAATGCAAACTTGGTATTATTTGCTCTAAAGTTTCCATTTTTGTTCGTTTAGGTTACCCTTATGCCCTGTTCTTTTTGACTGAATTTCTGTTCTGTTAGTTTAGTTTGGTTTAGTTAAGTTCACCGTAGGTCAGTTCAGGTCCTATAAGTTAAGATCAGTTCAGTTTACGTTAGGCCCTTTTTCATTTTGTTTCTTACAGGATTATCTTTCCGAGGCAGCCAAAGATGCCATGAAAGAACTGTTGCCAGAATCTGCAAATGGCGAACTTGCAGCTGTTTGTTCATGGCCTGATTTGCGTGAAATTCGTAAAAGCTATCCCTGGAGTGGTGAATTGCATTTTGCTGACACTCCTGACTTGGAGTGTAATTTTGATTATCTCAGTAACATCCTCTAATTTTACCACTCTGGTGAAATCCTACCAGTTGAGCTCGTTGACATCTGCTAATCAGTTTAACCTGTAATGTTTAAACGTGCAGGAGATTGTCACAATGCTGCAAATGTGAAAAATAGATGTGTGGTTGGAGCGATTTATAATTATACAATACAACTTCAGTCAGTCTATCATCACTATGAACCTTATTCCAAATGTAAGCCATTTGTAATGTACTTTTATCTCTGATTTGACGGGATTTTGAAATAAGTATACGAAGTCAAATAATCAGATTAAGAAGTATAACGTATCCGTTAAGTCACCTTTCTTCTGGTTTAATATTAGTCTAACTTAAGGTGAATTATTTGTATATAGATAACTTGACAGAAGCACTCATGTTTCTGGCGCATTTCGTGGGCGATCTCCATCAGGTGTGCTGAACTGCTCAGTTGTTTCCTGGTGTTTGTGTTTGCTAATTACTACTCGTAAATATGTTGAGCATTCAGGTTTCAGAATACATGCTAGCAATACGGAAGATTAACGATTTCTTGCAGAAACTTGTTCTTTGAGGCAGAATCTAACAGAAACACTATTTCATTCTGCATAGAGTAGTAAAACATTTTGCTTTGTTTCATCATACTCCATTGCCAAAGAGTATCAAACTTTTTGATCCTATTGGATATGGAAGTACGATTTGGATATAATATTAGCCGAGAGACAGATTTATACCAACGAAATGAATGTCAGATAGAATGTGTGTGAACTATATTTTTCCTACATGTATGATGCCTTTGTTGCAGCCTTTACATCTTGGATATCTCGGAGACTTGGGTGGAAATCGGATTATTATCAACTGGTTCAATAAGACGACCAATTTGCACCATGTATGTTTAATTTCTTTCTCTAATCTTTCACTTGCTCTTATCATTTTTTTTTTTTTTTGGCGTAAAGGGGGCTAAAAGTCCACAAGGGCAGTTTGATGTTGACGGGTTCAAACCTAGGCCATTCTTCTTTTCTTTGGCTTAAAGGGGGCTAAAAGTCCACAAGGGCAGTTTGATGTCGACGGGTTCAAACCTAGGTCATGATTATCTCCTCTAGTTGAATTTATCAGCTGACATCAGTTGCGCTTTATCAATTTTACAGTTATTTTAGGCAAAAAATACCATGTCAATCACTTTTCCAACTTCCAAGTAAACTGTACATTAATCACATCAAATCCTAGTTCCGCCACTGTTAATAATCATGTTTTTTCTCTGAGTGGCGACTTAATTAATCCATACTTAATAGGTGTGGGATGATGAAATCATTGACACAGCAGTGGAGAGATACTACGGTTCAAATTTGACGAACCTGATTGAAGTAACCAAGAGTACTATGACAGTAAGCTTCTTGCCTAGAATGAAAACTTTGAAATTTTAGTTGAATTTTCGAATTTTTTCCGATTTTACCTTATAGCATTACTCGTTTGCCCCCGCGATTCCTTTTTCTTACAAGTTTCTTAACTAAATTCAGGACAACCGGTTAAGTGAGATCAAATCCGCGGAAGCATGCCACCGTTCAATTTGTCCCAATCAGTAAGTACATATCCTGTTTTCCGTGATCAGATTGCCAGTACTTGAAATGGCAATCAGGTCATTTGGGTCAGTTGTGTCATTAGTTTGGGTCATGTAGAGGAACATTATTATTGGTTCATATCCCGTATGGTCATTATTATTGGTTCAGATCCCATATGGGTCATTATTTAGTTTGTTATGGATCAGGTCATTTCGTTATGGGTCTGCTGCGGTTATTCTATTTGGGTGGGTTTGGGCCGCACACATTCGCGTCAGAGCAGATGTGTCAGGTCTAAGTGGCACTCCATCCCATGTTCACACCCAACGGCATCTTAAGAGTTAAGACGGTACCTGTGCAGGTACGCAGCTGAGAGTATATCTTTGGCTTGTGAATATGCATACAAGAATGCAGTAAATGGAACCCAACTGAAAGGTAATTCACAAACAACAACCTCGATTCATATGCTTCGACTTTAGAATTGATTTTATGTACAGTATTTGTAATCCCAAATGATTTAGGGTCCGCTATCATGAATCACGTCCTCTTAATCTGGTTTTGTTTTGTTGGAACATAGATGACTACTTCCTCTCTCGGCTTCCAATYGTGGAGAAAAGGTTAGCTCAAGGTGGAGTGCGCTTGGCAGCCCTTCTCGAAGACATTTTCGGAGCAAAAATCAGGGTGCAGAAGCAGAAGCAAGTTATATCTGCGATTTAGAAGACTAAGATGATGATGTTCTGCTCAGAACCCACTAGAGTTAATCGTCTTTGATGTGAAACATTTCTTGCCATGAAATAAAATTGCTCTAAATTCTGAGAACTTCCCTTTGATTAACTTACTGCTGTATAATTTTTTCCAGCAACCACATACTTGATTCTGATATATGATTTGGGACGGAGGGAATATTTTGTTAATGCTAAATTGCACACATTTAGATTAAAGTTGACTTATTTGTGTAGTTTTCAATGTCCTTGAAAGGGGACTGTGCATTTTTTTTTGAAGGATTTTATGCAGTGCTGAGCTTTTGTTGAGCTGAATCAAACCCCGATTGATCAGACTCGTAACCCAAATTAACTCGACCCAAACACTAATTAATCAACTCAACTCTGACCCAGATTACCGTTTGCGCAACCTATTCTAATTCCGTTAATCCTTTTTTTAGATCATTGTTATCCCCTATTTTCACCTTATTCTAAGGTATATGTTGCTTATAATTATTTATGTGTTCTAATAAAATATTAATCCGACTAGAACGAGGAAATTTTGTCTTCATTCTCATTAAACTTAGTTTATTTTGTAGAAGTATGGTTGCTTACAAACCCCATGTTTAGAGCTCTGTAATAAAATATAGGATATCCATCCTAGTGGTGATTATTTCGAAATAATTATTTCATATATAAATAAATGTTATAGCTGAACTAAGATTCAGACATTAGTTTTTTACTTAAATTGTAAACTATAAGATTTTTACATGGCTTTGCGAAATGTATATTCGATTTCTATAGGATTCGTGTTCTTCCAACTGATTCCTGCTATACTTAGTTGGGGAGAAGCAGGGCATTATGCTACTTGTAAGATTGCTCAGGTACTGTTCCATTCTTCTTATAACTTGCTAATCTGGTTTTACGGTTGTACCGAGAAGTTACTTGCTTGTATCGAGAAAGTTAAGGGGTCATGTACGCGGTTTGTACCTGTGATCTTAAATATGTTTTAGGATGTAACCGCATTTGGATGCTCCATATGTTGGAGTCCACGCGGTTTGTACCTGTGATCTTAAATAAGTTTTAGGATGTAATCGCATTTCGATGCTGCATTTGTTGGAGTCTGAACTGTTTGTACCTGTGATCTTAAATAAGTTTTAGGATGTAACCGCACTTGGATGCTACATTTGTTGGCGTCTACTTCTTGCTTGTTATCTACCCGAAGATTTATGGCTTGAACATTCTGTAAAGTCAACAGATCTGAAAAAACATTTATGCATTCATAGCATTGTTAGGATTATTTGGGTTAAAGCATTGTTCGGATTATATGTAATTTGTGGTTTGAACTGTACTATTTGGGTTAAAGTTTCCAGTTTTTTTGTTTGTTTAGGTTGTCTTTAATATTGTTCGGATTATTATCGTTTACGAATTCATAGCTATTGCAAGAGTGATTATAACTTGTTAGATAGATTGGTTAAGGTTTAAAAAATATTTACTGCATATTTTAAGACAGATAATATTTTTCTTTTTACAGGACTATCTTACTGAAGCAGCCAAGGATACTATGAAAGAACTATTGCCAGAATCTGCAAATGGCGAACTAGCAGACGTTTGTTCATGGCCTGATTTGCCTGAGATTCGTAAAGGCTATCCCTGGAGTGGTGAATTGCATTATGCTAACGCTCCTAACTTTGGGTGTAGTTTTGATTATTGTAGTAAGATCCTCAAATTTTACCACGCCGCTAAAACCCTGCCAGTTGAGGTAGCCGACATCTAGGAATCAGTCTAACCTGTAACATATAAACGTGCAGGAGACTGTCACAATGCTGCAAATGTGAAAAACAGATGTGTAGTTGGAGCAATTTATAATTATACACGACAACTCGAGTCTGTATATCATCACTATGGAGCTTATTCCAAATGTAAGTCATCTGTAATATACTATTATCTTTGTTTCTATGGTTTTTACTATTTCAAATTTTATGACGGGTTTTTTGAAAAAATCATAGGAACTCAAAGAATCAGATTAAGTAGAACTGCATATCTGTTAAGTTGCCTTTCTTCTGGTTTAAAATTTGTCTAACTTAAGGTGAATTACGTTATATATAGATAACTTGACAGAGGCACTCATGTTTCTGGCGCATTTCATGGGCGATCTTCATCAGGTGTGCTGGACTGCTCATTTGTTTCCCGGTGCTTATGTTTGCAATTACTACACATGTTAGGAATTCAGATAGTTTAATTTTAGCTTCTTCCTTATATTTGTTATATGAAGCGCGGAAAGCTGATGCATAAGCAAAGACTATGTCCATATACCCATCTTCATACTTAAAGATCTCTAAAGTCATGAACTTGGATATTTCTGTGGTTAAATTTTGAAATGAGGCCTTTGCTGCAGCCTTTACATCTTGGATACATGGAAGACTTGGGTGGAAACCGGATTATTATCAGCTGGTTCAATAAGACGACCAATTTGCATCGTGTATGTTTCATTTCTTTGTCGACTCCTCTTTACTTGCTCTTGTCATTTTCTCTCTTTTGGTGTAATAAACGGGGCCACAAGCCCACAAGGGAAGTTTGATGTTAACGGGTTTCAAGCCCTCTCAGTGACTTTATCAGCTGCTCGTTATCAATTCTGTCAGTTTTCTTTAGCAACAGACACGGAAACATCCACGTCGATCGCTCTTTCAACTTCCAGATAGACTGTACAATGATCATATATATAGGCATTGCTGTATAATGCATCTGTTTCTGTTTCATAGATAAACCAAGTATTCTGCTGCGTCCAAAATGTTACAAGGCGCGTCTGTTCAATAATCATGTGTTTTTCTTATAAGGAATGTCAAACCTAATTAATCTGTAATTCTGTACTTTATAGGTGTGGGATGATGAAATTATTGACACAGCCTTGGAGAGATACTACGGTTCAAATTTGACGAACCTGATCGAAGCAATCAAGAGTAATATGACAGTAAGTTTCTTGCTTTCTGCGCTGACAAGAGCATTATGTGTCGAACTGAGATGCATGGCATACTGGCAGATATATAGCTCGCCTTTGCTAACAATTCTTGCTTCTTAACTAAATTCAGGATGACCGATTAAGTGAGATCAAATCCTCAAAAGCATGTCTCCGCTCAGTTTGTCCTAATCAGTAAGTGGTCCAAAGTAAATATGCTGTTTTACCTGATCATATACCAGTACTAGATAAGGCAGGCAGATCATTTGTCTGGTCGGGTCATTATGAGTTCAGTTTACTTCAGGACACACTGTTATTGGGTCATTTCGAGTCTACCAGGTCGTGGCTATTAAGAAATCTGTTCATATTTAGTCAGTTCGGGATCAACTCCTTTTTGGACCAGCTTGTTATGGATCAGGTCATTTCGGGTATGGGTCTGTTTCTTCACGGGTTAGGTTTTGAGTCGGGCATTTGCAGTTAGTGCAGAATGTGAGGTCTAGATGCCACTATCCCATGTAGTCACCCAACAGCATCTTGAGACGGACTTTATTACCTGTGCAGGTACGCAGAAGAGAGTATTTCTTTGGCCTGTAAATATGCATACAAGGATGCCACAAACGGAACCCAACTGGATGGTAATTCTCGAACCATAAGATCAATTCGTATAGTTCCACTTAAGAACAGATTTCTGTGGTCTTTGTTAATTTGAAGTATATTTCAAATTACCTCAAATTAGCCTAATACAACAACAGCTTCATAATCTCAAAATTAATAATTTGGAGTTGGTTAACACGTATCTCGTCCTCTTAATGTGATTCAATTTTCTTGATACATAGATAACTACTTTCACTCTCGGCTTCCAATCGTGGAGAAAAGGCTAGCTCAAGGTGGAGTGCGCTTGGCAGCCCTTCTCGAAGAAATTTTCGGAGCAAAAACCAGGATGCAGATGCCGACACAGAAGAAGAAGCAAGTTATATCTACGATTTAATAGACTAAGATGATGATGATGTACTGCTTATAACCCGCTATAGTTAACCGTATTTGATGTGAAACATTTATTGCCATGAAATAAAATTGCACAGAATTCAGAAAACTTCCCTTCGATCAACTTATTGCTGTATAGTTTTTTTCCTGCAACCATATCAATTCCGAAACTGAGATGCAAGAGAATCGTATCTGCAAAAAGGCCACGAATCCAAGATATAACAACTATTGTGTAATACCGTCTTACACTGCGAGACCATCATTTTATTATACAAAAAAAAAATTGGCTGGAAGCTTTCACTGTATATCAGAGCCAGGTTTCGATCCTGGGACCTGTGGGTTATGGGCCCACCACGCTTCCGCTGCGCCACTCTGATGTTGTTGATATAATTCTTAATTTTGATATTTTATCTTAAACAAGGTAACATTGGACCCTCGTTATTGTCTAGTTTTGGATTTGTTAGGGCGTTTGTTAAAGATTTTATTATTTTGCCGGATTATAAGCATTCATCATATTTTAACTTGGGTATTATTATTGGGTCATTTTAGTTATAAATTATTTCGAAGTTAGCTAATGACGGATTAACGGGTAGTGGTTTAAGTATTAAGATTTTGATTAAAATAAATTATTTCTAATAATTTTTAGCAAACTTGGTTTTGACTGATAAGTAATTCGTACGTGTCTAGTCTCGGTATCTCTAGTATGGAACAATTTCATTTACCGTAAGTATAACTCGTTTTGACAAAATTTACTCAATTCAAACCTGAATTACAATTTAGAGTTGACCCTAGTATAATTAATTATTTAAATGGATAATTACCCTTACATTCAACTGATTAGTGAAGATCAACTTGTTAGCAATAACCTCAAATTCCTGGTGCAAAAAAATGCAAAACCTAATTAAAGATGAGAGCTATAGTGCTAGACTATCAAGCTAGAGCATACATATAAGGAAGTGAACCGAGCTACCGAGTGACTAACTAATCAAGGGGTTAACTTAAGCGCTACTCCAACTCTTCTAGGCTACGGACTATCCTCCTTTCGAGCGTTGTCCCAGTCTTCGTGAGGATATTTTTGGGTTGGATATTTTTCGTGTAATAGCAAATTAGTTTTTCGGGATCGCGCCTCTTATGTACTAGAAAAAAGACAAAATGACAGGTAATAACTCAAGACATCAGGTCCAAAATAATCGTACCCCGCACAAAAGCTTTATTAAAAAAATTACTCGATTAAACACGCATTTAAAATGAATAACTACTTGAAAAAATCCGATCCAAAATACAAACCGAATGACATGCTTTGTAGGCTTACGATGTTTTTAAATAATATTTTAAGAAAAAAAAAAATCAAATAAGAATAGTTACGGTCTTTTCGGCCCGGACCAAAAAAATTTGGCCAAAATGTGACCGGATCGAAAACCGGAATCTGAAAAAAAGTCAGACGACAGGACGGACTGAAATTTTTAATTCCGGTTCCAGTACACACAATCCATTTTTCCTGCCCGGACGAAATTTTGCGCAATCAAACTTGTCATAATCAAAACCGTTGATTCAATAAAACCCGAACGAATGACTCGTTTGCCGTATTAAAAGCCGTTGATTGAAATTTCGCCAATGTTTATTGAAGTAAAATAAAGCCTTCGATTCACAGCTCTTCCAGAAATCGATCGATAATTACCACTAAAACCCTAGAAAATTAATCGCAATAATCAAACAATCAAAGCTGTAGATCTTGTAAATCAGCATTCATCAATTCAATACGCAACAAATTCGAATCAGGTAGTTTCTTTATATCGACAAAGTAATTAAGAAATATATCATCGTTAAGTTTTCAATTATTCGCTGTATTGTAAAGTTATTTATGAATTCAGCTCGAAAATTGAGATGATTTGAAGTGAATTTCATATTTTTATGAATTAGATAGAAAAATTATTCATGTTCTTCGCTGTTTTTCGATTATTCGGTTGTAATGGATTGTTATTATCTGAATTTGAGCTTGAAGAATGAGTTGATTTGATTACATGAGAAAATTGAGATGCTTAATTTTGAATTTCCTCTGTTATGAATGTGAAAAGTTATTCGCATTCTTCACGGTTTTTAATTGTTTGGTTGTATTGAATTGTTATTATCGGATTTGAGCTTGAAGATTGAGATGACTTGATTACTTGAAAGCGAGATGCTTATTGTGAATTTCATCCCTTATCATTGAGAAAAGTTAATCTTGTTCTTCGCGGTTTTTAATTGTTTCGTTGTATCAAAATATTGTAATGTGAGATTGAGCTTGAAGATTGTATTGAAAATTTGAAATGTTCTTCGGTTGTGTTATTATACGGTTGTATTGGAATGTTATTATCCAAACTTGAGCTTGAAGATTGAAATGATTGGATTACTTGAAAGCAAGATCTTAATTATGAATTTTCTCGCTTATGAATGACAAAAGTTATTCATGTTCACTGCTGTTTTTAATTATTTCGTTGTATCAAAATGTTTTTATCTGAACTTGAGCTTGAAGATTGTATTGAAAATTTGAAATGTTATAACTTCGGTTGTAGAATGGCTTCACATAAGTTTTGCAATACGAAAGTGAGATGCTTTAAGAAGTTATTTTGATGTTGGTTGGTGTTTTTAATTGTTAGATTGTAGACATGTATAATAACATGGGAGCTCAGCCTGGAGGGCAGCAGCAACAACACTTTGTGCACCACATGGGCCCGCAGGCGGGGAACCAACAACCACCCTACCCTAACCAAGCTAATCCGTTTGGGAATCCATTCTATGGCCCTGGTTCGGGATTGGTTCGCAGTGGATTGAGTGCGTATGGGGAGAAAATCTTAGGGTCAAGCTCCGAGTATGTGCAAAGCAATGTGAGTAATGCTCTGATTCCTCAAACCTATTTGTGTTTACCTTTATGCATTTTCAATTCTGGTGAGGTTTTGTTTTTTCTCCCCTTAGCTTTCAATATGGTAGTTTTCTTAGCTGGAGCAAGATTAGGCTGTGTTTTGATTTTCATTTAGTAGGAGTTCGTAGCATTTTTGTATGGTGCAGAATGTTCATACTTCATGTATTCTGGCGTTCATCAACGTGTACTTCTAGACGTACTTAGTGCCATCCATACTGAGGGTGTGGTAGTGTGGAGTCAAATGGGAGTCCTGTACTCATGCTTTTGATGAGACATTTTGAGGGAAAAGATGGTCGACAGTATCTTAAAGGGAAATGGAACAAAATCCTTCCAACATTGTAGGATAGGGAAGGAAAACACCACTGCTCCATTCCCCTTCTCCTTTCCCCACCCCTTTCCATTCCGTCCACCCCCTCTCCTCCCTTCTCGAGAGTAATATTTTATCCATACAAGTTCTTAGCCAGACAATTAAACGTTAAAGAGTTCAGGTGTAGAGGCTGTTAGGTGCCAGTTGGTTTGTAAATATGTGTGGACAAGTTCTCTTCTGAATGGGATGTCTTGTGAATGTTGTTGTTTCGAAGGCCTTGTTTTGGAAAAGGATGAGCTTCATAAAGATTAAAGATTGATCAAAATGTAATGATGTTTGTTCCTAAGATGTGAGGTTTAAATTTCATGTTCTAAAGTCGATTAGTAGCCATGATAGTGAGTGTTGTGCAACATCTCTACAAACATGCATTTTTTGACATTTGTAGCGTATTCAATCCAGTAAATAGTGAAATTTTATGCTCTCTTAATTTTTAAGGCTCAGTGGAACAAAAAAAAAGTCGTTTATGTATTGTGTTTATTCTCTCACAGTTGATCGACTTTATGCCCTATTTCCACATCTTAGAATTAGAATCAATAAAGAACGCTGTCAAGAACTTGAGGGTAGTTGAGTTATAACTGATTTCATTGCAGATACAAAACCTATCATAAAATTCGGGGTTTGGATAAGCTTTTAACTTGTGGCTTAAAGAAGGTAAATGAAGAAAATTGTCAGGAACTCAAGGGTTGTTGAGTTATAACTGATTTTAGTCATTTCATTATAGATGGGAAGCCTTTCATTAAAAACTTGTGGTTTAAAGAAGCTTTAAACAGGAATGTATTTTCCTTGAGATTCCCCAATACATAGGGACAGGTACTTTTTTCATCTTAGCCCCTTCTCATTTGGTAATGGTTAGTGCAGTTCTCCTCTTCCGTGATTACTTTGATGGCTTACTGAGTAATGGAAAAGTTTATGTTGATGCGACACACAATGTCCCAATTGCCTTAAATTTTCAGACTATACTAAATGATTTCAATTATATGTATCCCTTTCAGTTTAGCCTCTATATCTTTGATCCTGCTCTTCCCCAACTTGTGTGATTGATCATGTATTGGGTTTCAGTGTGATTGATCATGTTATGGGTGTCCGTGTGACTCTTTGATAGTTTGATTCAATTTTGCTTTAAATAGGGAAAAAAAACTTATCTAGTGTCCTACATTTTTAAACTCAACAGATAAGTAGGTATTTTGCTGATCCGCAATATTACTTTCAAGTGAATGATGACTACGTGAGGAACAAACTGAAGGTGGTTCTATTTCCCTTTTTGCATCGGGTAAGTGCCTAAACTTATGTTTCTCATGTATTTTGTCTCAGAAATTTGTAGACATTTGTTCTCTTTTAATCTCATTGTGTTGCAGGGGCACTGGACAAGGATAACTGAACCTATGGCAGGCAAACTATCGTACAAACCTCCAATTTATGACATTAATGCACCGGATCTCTACATTCCTCTTATGGCGTTTCTCTCCTACGTTGTTCTAGCTGGACTTGTCTTGGGACTGAGTGGAAAGTAAGATTTTTGCTTATGATCTTGTTTTTGGCCGACACATACATTGTTATCATGTATGGTTTCATGCTTCCTGTAGAAAATTTTGCATAATGTAGGACCAGTATGCAGCTGGATTTCAACGTTATTAAACAGTAGGCATTGGTAATATATTTCTTGCCAAAATCATTGATTTAGGAACAAACAAGAATGATATCAAATGTTTGTTTCATTTACTCGTCTTCTAATATTTTAGAAGTCCGGGTAATTGTGCTTTAGTGTCTGATAGTGTACTGCTCACAAGGTTATATGGATTGTAGTTTTACTGGCAAATGGTGTCTAGTGGAATGTGGTACATGGTACATCTCTGGGTGAAATCATAGAGTACTTTAGATGTAAGGTTAGGTATGAAGCCTATAAACAGTTAGTAGGCCTCGTCATTTTCAAGAAGTGTTGAGGAAAGTTTTCAAGGCATCGCCTTGGTTTTTTTCCCCCTTGTTTTCTTTTTCCATGTTTGGAATCCTTTAATCATTATAGGACTAATCTGTGGTTGCTATGCTGACAGTGCATACTTTTAAGAATGTGTTTTTTTTTTGAAATTGTGTTTGGTATCATCACAATTGCTGTGTGCCTACATTCTACTTTCTTCACCCTTCTTTCATAATTTATGTTACTTTAGCTCCACTTTTGAGTTTTGAGGACTTACTCGAGTCCGACATGACATTCATGGAATCTGTATCCAACACTTCTCTTAACGGAGGTGGAAAGGGAGACTTGCGTGACAAAATTGAAGAAAAAGACAGAGTATATGATGTAGATAGTCTGATTCTTGATGATTTTAACTCTCATGTGTCAACCATCTCGCCGTTTCATTTTAATTCTCTAAATATTTCTTAGGATGTAGATAGTCTGATTCTTGATGATTTTAAGATTTTTAACTCTCATTGTCAAGCATCTCGCTGTTTCACTTTAATTCTCTAAATATTTCTTATTTTTATTTAATTTTTTTTGAAGATGTGTCCCTATACTCAGGCCTTTCTATTTTTGCAGCTTCGATGTTTTCCTTGTTCTGATAGCACTGCTACACTTTGTTGCAAAAAACATTTCAGGTTTAATCCCGAGGCTGTAAACTGGCTATTCATGAAGGGAATGGTAGGCTGGTTCCTCCAAGTCACGCTACTAAAGCTATCACTATTATCTCTAAGTAGCGGAGAAGCACCGCTGTTGGATGTCGTGGCATATGCAGGGTATGCATTTACCGGCATCTCTCTGGCCGTCCTAGGAAGACTACTCTGGAAACATTCTTACTATGTACTATTACCCTGGACCTGCCTATGCATGGGAATCTTTTTGGTGAAGACTATGAAGCGGGTTTTGTATGCCGAAGTGAGGAGTTATGACTCGGGCAAACATCACGTCCTTTTGCTTTTGATTGCACTGGCTCAATTCCCACTCTTCATCTGGCTCGGAAACATTAGTGTTCACTGGCTTTTTTAACCCAACTGGCCAAATCCATCCTTGGTTATGTATAGCCGTAGCTAGGAACCGACTAGGTGTAGGAAACTCTTACACCCTTTGTGCCCTTTTCTTCTGAATTTGACCGGTTTTCATGTTCGGATCATATGTGTTGTTATATCTGTAACGGTTCTCATCCAGACAAGATTTGCATATGAATTTTGAAGTTGAAATGCTTGAACATCGGTTTAGTAGCTTCACACAATTCGTTTTTCTTTACCGGTAAGATACAAGAGAATTATCGAAGAATCTTACAGTACAGGACAATTGATCATGCTATATTCTGACAGGGTTTCTCTGCTCCGATATGACCGACCAATAGGCGGTAGATTACAAGAATGTGTGTATCCGATCTCCTTTTTACTCGCCTTTTTTTTTTTTTTTTTGACCAGGAGTATCCATGGTTTTAAATAGCGGTAACGGAGTCGCTGAATCGTTCCCGACTTGGCCATCGCGCTCTGAATCGCAGTTATCGCGGTGAAATTTATTTTACAAGCTTTTGTAGATATTTCATCATCTAACGACTATTTCATATAAAGTTAAGATTAATTCTAATTAGGATAATTAATTTGACCAATGCTATACAGTTTCTAAGAGCTTTTCATTAAAAAACTTGGCCGGTACAAGTTATAACTCGTTAATATCGGGTTCATCACGGGCTGTATCGGGCCGAGTTGGCCGATACACGTTATAAATTAGTCGTCTCGGCCGATACTTTCTTGTTTCAATTTGCCCGATATATTTCGGGATATCTCGTATCGGCGGCCTCCGATACCGATTTAAAACCATGGCAGTATCCCTACCGACAGCTGGAGCAATCTCCCAAATTTGGCTTTTTCATTCGCAAGAGTCAAGAATCGAACATGCCCAGATAACTGGATTTGAGAATCTTTTGAAAGCATCTAAATTATGCTTGTTTTAGAGAACAATTATTGAATACTATAGGTTATGTTTGTACCTACTGAGCATGTGAAACTTAATGTGAGCCTTTGGTAATCTTCGTTGTAGGACACCTAACCTATCGTCGTATGGAATCATGTGTCGATGATTATTTTATTTCTATAAGCAAAGTCGTTAACACATGTAAGCAACCAACTAGACGTAGTTGTTACTTACACGCATTTCTTGTGTTCTTATTAAACCATAATAATACAACGTCTTGCTTGTGACGGAAACTATCCGTCATAAGCTGAAGACGGAAAGTCCTCTCACAATAAAGCTAGTGGGAGGGCAAGTGGGGGAAAATGGAACACCTTATAGTTAGTGCCACTTGCATATTATAAGAGATAGTCCGTCTTCAGCTTATGACGGATAATGTCCGTCTTCAATGAGAATTTGTGAAACCTAAATTACTCCCTTAATTTCAAAGAATATTAATGTTATCAAGGTTGTACATTTTGCATTCATTATAAAGCTTGACAAATATAACAACCGCCAACAACAACAACAACATTATCCTAATGCCTTAATAGCTTCTGCAAATTGTGGGGTAGACAGAGTCAAACGTACGAAATCTTATCTTTATGTTAACAACATAAAAAGACTGTATCCGGATAACCCAGAACGAAATTGAGACATTCATCCCGCTGGCGTTTGAAAACTTAAATTTGAATTTTTCCAATAATTTAGAAACCTCCTTATAATATTACCCTTTCACTCCCGCTGATCCTGACTCCGTCCGTCACTGAACAAAGTTAAGCCATAAACTATCCTTTAAAGACACTATTCACACTAATTACAGAGTAAAAGATAATGATGCTAGCAAGTCATGAGAGAATATTCCCAATTTTGCTTGTAAAACATGACAACTTAATAATTACTCAAAAAAAATTATATCAAAATATGAGACTTGCACTCAATGTAATCCTCTCTTAACAAATGTGTATAAAATAACCATATCATATTCTATATATGTATATCTGTTAATAATTGTATCTGAAAAAAACATAACAATAAAAAACATCACATTTTCAACAATTCTAGTCTAATTACAATTACAATTACAATTACAATGCATTCTTCTTCTAGGTTTATTTCTTGCCTTGTTTATTGTTTGATCTTCGTCGCCGGTGCTCGAGCTTGGAGCAAAGAGGGTCACACCATTACTTGCCAAATTGCTCAGGTAAAATACTTGTTAATTACTCGGGTTTTATTCTCGGTTTCAGCTGAATTTAAATTAATTTACGGGTACTTAAAACGTTCAAAAATAAGTCGAGTGTACCACGTCAACACACTTGGTTAGGGGGATTATGATATCTGTTTTATTATTTCCTCGATTTAATTTGGTTGAATTGAACTGAAATTACAAAATTATATTTTTTTGACGTAGAGATATATACATATTATGTAAATAATAACTAATTTTAGTAATTTGTTTTGATAAATACGCCATCCCTTTTTACCAAATTTACGAAACTTTATGCCCTAAAAATGGCCTCATTATCATGAAACATCAAGAGTTTTATTAAGCCAAGTTATCTAAAAATAAAAAGAAAATTATTATATTTACATTTCTTTAAAAAAAAAAAAGATTATTTCTTATTTTTACTGACTACTGATATCAGAATCAAAATATCGGGTATTACTTTGTTATGGACATAAGGTGCACGCTGATGATGTCTTAGTCTAGTGATTAATTAAGAATTAAGATAGAGGTGTCTTAAATAATATACCTCGGTTTCAAATATCCCTTATATTGTACCGTACTGCTCTTGTGACTCATTTGGTTAAGTTATGCATAATAAAACGTCTCCTCGGATCTATTTGAATTTACATTACAAGAGCGATTCCATAGACTAATTATGAAATTCAGTACGTCTCTTTGGACAGTAGTTTCCGTCTTAAGATAAAAACGAGTCAAATCTGCGATAAATTAGTCCCTAAGCATATTCCTTTTACTTGACTCGTTTTAAGTTAAAATATGATACTCCGTATCATCTAATTTATAAGTGTGTTTTGAACAGAATCTGTTAGAGCCAGAGGCATTACATGCAGTAAAAAATCTTTTACCAGAGCATTTGAACGGTAATTTATCAGCATTATGTGTATGGCCTGACCAAGTACGGCATTGGTACAAATACCGTTGGTCGAGTCCGCTTCATTTCATCGACACTCCTGACGATTCTTGCTCGTTTAATTATGATCGTAAGTTTATATTTTCGTCTCTCCTTAGTCTTTATGCTTAATTATAATCGAGGTTACTCAAACTATTTTCGACGGTAATTAATGCTTAATTAATTGGTTAATTGATTAGGTGATTGTCATGATACTCATGGGGTAAAAGATATGTGTGTTGCTGGTGCTATTCAGAATTTCACGTCCCAACTTCAGCATTACCGTGAAGGATCCTCTGATCGTCGTTGTAAGATCGCTTTTAAATAACCTTAAAATTTCGAGTATAATTTTATCGTGATATAGTCTCATATAGACCTGGTAAACGGGTCGGGCGGGTCATATGGGTCGGGTTAGAATACGGGTCGGGTAGAATGCGGGTTGGGACAGATACGGGCCGGGTTATACGGGTCACGGGTCGGGTTAGGGTCAGAATACAGATCAAGAAATAATTTCTAACGTCTTTTTTAATCTATTTTTTTAATTAAAAAAATAATTTTTAAAAACGTAAAATATATTTTAATCATATTCAACGTTTACATTTATTATTTCAACGTTTACATTAATTATATTGAAATAATTATGAAATTAAAGTTTTTTTAATAATTATTTTATTATCAAGTATTGTAAAAGTTATATAAAATTGACTTTTTAGTTATGTTTGTAATTTTTAATAATAANTATTTTATTATCAAGTATTGTAAAAGTTATATAAAATTGACTTTTTAGTTATGTTTGTAATTTTTAATAATAAAAAAGTAATTTTTTAACAATTTTTTTCAAATATAATATATAAATATTAATATTTTAATAAAAATCTTGATTTATCTTTGACCCAACGGGTCGACCCGTTCGGGTCGGGTCTCGACCCTAAAATAACGGGTCATTTCGGGTTCGGGTCAAACGGGTCACGGGTCGAAAAAAACCAGGTTTGTAACCTTAAAAAAATGGGTCTGGCGGGTCGGGTTTTTTGGTCGGGTCGAGTTTTGATAGGTCTAGTCTCATATAAGAATTTCTAACCTTTACGAACTTTTAATTACATAGAAATTAAAAATTTGTTATACAAACAAATTTAGATCTCGTGCAATAAATGCACGGTATGTATTTTTAATAAATTATTTATATAATAGTGGTGTATAATTAATGGTTTAGTTATTTCTTATCACATTTTGATTTGAGAAATAAAAAGTTGGAACTGAAAATTAATTAAAGAGAAGTAAGTAGCTTGTTGAAGTGTATTATTTTAAGAAATATTTTTATTTACCACAAAACTAATAATTCCAATTTATATTCTGTGAGTTTTTTGTCACGAAAATATAAAAAAGTTTTACAGTTTTATTTTATACGTAATATGAGTCGCGTTGTTCTCAAATGATAGCATCAATAAAATTTAATAATTTATAGTTTTATATTTTATTTATATTTTAATTAAAAGTTTAGAGTTTAGAATTTTTGTGAAAATAATATAATTTGATTAAAAGATAATAATTTAATGAAATAAATTATTATAATGTTATTTGCTACCTTATTTAAAAAGATGCTTTTTGGAGAGAGAAAATTATGAAAATTTCCGATTCTTTTAGTAAATAGGGGATGAAAATTCTTCCCTAAACATACATAAAAATACAATACTTTGTTATCAATCGGTTCACAACCAGATCACTAAGCTAATTAACATCTGCACTATAAGAGATTTGTCGTCATCCTTGATTTTATTCCTTTTAAATTGCAGATAATTTAACCGAGGCCTTGCTATTTTTGTCACACTTCATGGGAGATATCCATCAGGTTCGACACAATCGAATTCTCATAAACCGTTGGTCTTACATAAGACTGTCTTATTAACGACTAATTATATTAAACGATTCTCGTAGCCAATGCATTGTGCACATACCACCGACGAAGGCGGAAATTCTATCGAATTACGTTGGTTCAGGCACAAATCTAATCTTCATCATGTACGTAACGCATCGTTAATAATTTCAATTTATTTTTATGAGATATCCGCTTTTTAATTGTCACTTTCGCGCTTTTTAATTGTGACGGTTATTTTTGACTAATAATATTGTAGGTATGGGACAGAGAAATAATTCTCACGGCAATGAAAGATTACTATGAAAATGACGTACAACTCTTACAACAAGACATCGTCGGAAACTTCACCGATGTAAGCTTCAATTCATTCAAATAGACATGTAATATTTGCGAGCGGTTTTTAATGTATGTTGACGTAATTTAAAATCAGATCATGAATATTACATCTCATGATTTTCATCTCATACCAACTTAGCTAGTTAGATCTACCAATACACACGTAATATTAGTAATAAAAATATAAAATATGTTCATTTTACGTCAGCTATATATAGAGACACGGACACTAATTTAGTATATCGAATACTTTTAACTTCATTTTCCTTCGAAAATGTTAAAACGTACGAGTAGTCCGTTTCTAAATTTCTACAGTAAGTGGACGTGGACTATAGATAGTATAGTTTTTGAGCATTAAGACAAAATTTTCGAGTTTTATTTTAAAAATTATTAGTTTTATCATAAATTTTTTTAGTTCATTTACTTAAACATTAAACTCAAAAAATTACATATAAGTTCAGAAAAATTCGAATTTTAACGTCAAGAAATTAAAATGAAATTTATAAACTTTATAGAACTCGAAAAAAATACACTGAAACGCAAAAACTCAATAAGTATGAGATATGATATATAACTTTTTTTTTTCAAAATTTCTATCAAAATATTATTATATTATATTATATTATTATAAATGAGAATTTTATGAATTCGGTATTATTTGACTTTGACCCGTTTGCATAATAATATGGTACAGGGGATATGGTCCGATGATGTCTCATCATGGACGGATTGTACAAGTCTTCATGCTTGTGTAACCAAGTACGTTTCCTTATAAATTTATTATAAAACGGATTCGAGTAATTATAACTATTTTTTATTTTTTATTAAAATCGTTTTACACGAGTTTTATTGTTTGTTATATTGTTTGTTAACGTAAATTACGTTTTTTTTTTCTTAAAGGTACGCAACAGAGAGCATTAACATAGCTTGTAAATGGGGTTACAAAGACGTGAAGTCTGGAATTACTCTTTCTGGTGAGCAACATTAAAACATTTTATTTTATTTTTTAGTTAAAATAAAGTAAATGAGAAGATATGAGCTTTAAAAATGTGTTTCGATTAGCTAATTAAGTTGATATCGACTCAAAATATGGTCACGTAACATATATAACAAATGTTTTCGTAATTAAGATATGAGTTTTAAAAGTGTGTTTCAATTAGCTAATTAAGCTGATATCGACTCAAAATGTGGTCACGTACTCACGTAACATAAAAACAAAATTTGTGATATCCTTACTCGAATTATGAATTTTTTGAGCTTAATGCATGTTTAAGTGAATGAGCAGAAAGCTTTACTTCAAATTTCATAAACAACACAAAAAAGCTCGAACTTTATTATAAAATTCAAAAACTATACAATCAATGGTACTGCCAGTCTGCCACTGATTGTATAGTCTATAAACTCAGCGTTTTATTTATTCTTGTATAAGAACGTCTTATCGTGTTTCTGTACAGATGAGTACTTCAATACAAGACTACCATTTGTGATGAAACGTATAGCTCAAGGAGGAGTTAGATTAGCCATGATTTTGAATAAGGTGTTCAACCATGGCCATGCAGCAATGGCAGCAGCTACGTAACGACGACGACGATTAGGCGACACTAATTAATTAACCCTAATCACCCAAAATTACAAAGAGATTAAGGAATTTAATCTTACAATTCATTCTTATGTATTGTTATTGTATTTTAAAAGTACTAACTTTGTTGTAAATTTAATCTAGGTTTATTGTTTTCTATACTTAAATTTACATATGATATCAAATGGTTTAATTGCATCAGCTCTTATTTTCGAGTCTGAGTCCTAGAAATGCAATAATGTTAAAATCGTGATGCTCTAGCATCCTCCTGGTTTTATTCAGCTCAAATCCAAATTAAACCGAATGAAATACACCAAAAGAAATAGAGTAAATTATCAATAGCTCTCTTTTAAAGTGCACTTTTAAAACTTACTCCCTTTTAAAAAAAAAAGTTTAAAATTACACCCAAAATATTGCAAAAATTTAAAAATTCCTCCCTAACCCATATTTGGCATTTTAATGACAAAAATGCCCTTCATTTTTTATTTTTCACATGATTATCGAACTCCATTACAACTTTGTCTACCCTTCGACCACCCAAGAACTCCACAATCAACCACCACAATCCTCCCAAAGTACACAATCATATTCGTCATATGAGAATAAAAAATCAGGGGCATTTTTGTCATAAAAATGTAAAAATAGGGGTTTGAGAGCAATTTTTAAAATTTTGCAATACTTAGGGTGTAATTTTTAATTTTTTTAAAAAAGGGAGTAAGTTTTAAAAAGTGCATTTTAAAAGGTAGTTATTGGTAATTTACGCAAAGAAATATCACTCATGGTATTTGATAAACGTAGTTGCTCATTCATGGACGGATTTTACTCTTTCATGGACTTTATTTCATTATGTTTCCATAGTATGCCTTTTGCCTAATTCTCTCTAATCCCTACTTCTCTCCAATTCTCTCCCTCACAAAATTAATCAAATCTATAAAATTAATCAAATCCGTCCAATTACACAATTATGAATATGTTAATTCTTGTATCAATTAAGTAATAATTCTAATTCTTAATTTTATTAATTATATTATATCAAATTAAGGAATTGATTTAACCCTAATTAAATTAATTAGGGGTTGTTTAAACCGTCGCCGACGTTGGGTGAAGGGAGGCGACGAGCGACATTAGATTTTAAACAAACGTAAATGAGTTATGCAGGATCAGTTGGTGAATATACAGATGCTTGATTTCATCCCCTATCCTT
>VHZZ01000071.1:137170-162207 GCA_009801015.1 Silene noctiflora | reverse complement strand
CAGATTATGATGTGTAGTTATTGATTATTGTTGTAGGTGGCGATGTGGTAATCTTGTATATTTGTATGATTGGCTGCAGTCATAGCGGAATGCGATAAGGTAGGGTTTCCCTACTCGGTTACTGTCTTATTGCGTGGCATTATCGTTATTGTTGTATGATTATTGTGTTGTGTATACTGTGTTGATTGTATGCTGTGATTGGTGGTGGTGTGGTGTTGGAGTGTGTTGCGAGATGCGTTCTCGGCTGAGTGGAGTCACTTGCGGGAGTGGCTTCACGCCCTTGATTCGCCCTTCGTGGAACCCGCCACGAGAGGGGATGTGCACATTAATGAACTTGGGTTTTCGCTCGGATTGATGAGCGGGGCTTAGGTGGGAACGACTGCGGTCCCCCACTGGCAGGGCTACACACCTTGGGTGTGTAGTCAATGATGTGGAGTGATGTGGTGTGATGGAGGAGATGATGTGGTAATGCTTTGTTGTTGCTTGTTTGATTGTTGTGGCAGTAACTGACCCCGTGTTGTGTTTTGTAACTGTGATGATCCATTCGGGGATGGTGAGCAGATGTTGAGCAGGTTAGCATTGATGCGCATGGGATGACTGGGCAATCACCACAATAGAGAGTCTTCCGCTGTTGTCTTGTAGTAGTTTAGTTTTGAGACTTTGTTTCCAGTTGTATCTTTGTTAGACAGTTTGACAAACGTTGTAATCACCTCAATTCTTTATTTAAAGTTTTTTCTTTATTGTCTTGTGATTGTCATTGCCTCGGGAAACCGAGATGGTAGCATCCTTATCTCTAAGGTGGTCTTGGTAAGACATTTTGGAGTATGGGGGTTTTACATAAGCATTTGCGGAGTCAGAATTTGCAGTTAAGAATGAAGAATTTTTGCTTGGGGCGAACGAACAATGTTATAAGAAAAGTCGAAAATTGTTTAAATTTTTTTAACTAAAATTTACAAATTTACAAGGAAGAGCGGCCCTGTTAGCTCTCTCGTAGTTCTACCACTGAGTTCATGAACGATATGATATACGTCAAACATATATGGTCAATCTGTTTCATTCCACCATATTAAATTTTTCACAAATATTTCTTGAAGACAGACATATCGTCCGTTTTGAGCTTTTAATGGATTAAATAGAATAGATAAAACTAAAACTAAAACAAAATAATTTAGAAACTAGTAATAAAAATCTGATATCTCCCTTGCTGTTTGGAAATTTCGAAAATTTTAGTTAACATTTTTTAATTTTTTGAGGTTGCCTTATACTATAACCTTTTCGTCCCCACTGAATATTTTCACCCCCGGGCCCGTTGATTTTAAATCCTCGCTCCGACATTGGATGAGTTGTTATTTAACCCTTTTTTAACTTTGAAGAAGCGTATATCTGGCTTAAAATTCGAGTGTCAGGGTAAGATTATTGACGAGACTCACCAAAATCTTAAAACTCTGTCACATCAGCTTTCCACTAACATTTATTATTATTTTATTGTTCAGACCCACCTCAGACTCTTCTCAAACTTTATACATTATCCGTAAGACTCACCTCAGACTCAACTTTTTCACTACACTTTTCTTATAGGGTTTTAGATAAAAAAAAAAGAAAACAATAATAGATGACACATGGCTGCAATTTATTGGTTGTCATTAAACAAATGTGGAGTTAAAACTTTTGTTGAGTCTTAAGTTGAGTCTTGGATTTCCAAGACTCAACTTTTAAGACTTTGGTAGATTATTGGTAGTTTTAACTAAGTCTTGTCTCAAGACTTACTAAAGTCTTGTCTCAAGTCTACCAATAATCTTACCCTCAAATGTCAACCCTAGTTACCCTACCTTAAGGAAGAAAACCCTAGGTAGCACAATTAACATGAAAATGTGAGTAGCATTAATACAACACAACGGTTTACTACTTAACTACTCGAAGTTTGACCAAAATGACAACAAGTGTACCTCAAAAGTCATTGATTTGGCATACCACTAAATACAGTGATAATGAGCTGTGACATTTTAAACATTAGTTTATTTGTAGTGACTTTTGCCTTTATATCCAACATAGTTTGGACCCCCTCCAACATAGTTTGCCTTTATATCTTTGATTAATTCTTATATTATCCATCAATGCATATTTGTCCACCTCGAATTCTGGTTTAAGACGGATATATCTATCTTAAATAATATAACAGATCAGATAATTAGATGAGATAAGAAGCAAAATAAAATATCTAGGAAATGATAAACTTTTGTCTCATCTAGCTACATAATGTAGTATAGCATTTGATCTGTTTTATATTCAAAACGGATATAATTGTATTAAGAGAGACCAACTAATTGCCTATATATCGCCATGATTGTATAACTTGAAAAGTGTTTGTTTCAAATCAATACTATATATATTCCTGAAATTAAGGGATTTCTATGTAATTAAATAAATCTACACAAATTAATTATACTATATAGTTTTAATCGATAGCGTCGTGTGATAGATCTGAACAAAGGACTTCGATGTAAATATTATATAATTTTGGTTGAAATATAAATTTAGAGAACACCAGAATATGGTGATTTTCCTTAAAATAAGCATGCCTTATTTATGGTATTAATTAGTATAAAAAATATTAATTATTTAACATTTTAACATAGACAAATATAATATAAGTATGTTATATTTTGAAAAATATTAAAAGGTAAATAAATCAAGCTAGGTTTTCAAAAAATATAATATTCCATAATTGTTTCGATTTGATTTAATACATATATGTAATATATTTATATAAATATATAAGTCTCTTAAAATTGCATGCCTAAATAGTAAAAGTAATTTTATTAGTAGTGAAAAGAATTGTAGTAACATTGGATATATAGTAATATGTTAGTAACATTCATTTGAATAGTGAGCGGGAGTAGTGAAAGTAATAAAAGTAACAACGGGAGTAGTTAAATTATCAATATTAATGCGGCAGTAATGAAAGTAACAATAATTACGGTGGGAGTAGTGAAAGTAACAATAATTACAGCGAGAGTCATGAAAGTAATAGTAGTAATAATGAATGTAATTATGTAATAAAAGTAAGGGTAAATTGATTATTACTCCCTTATATAATTCAGTTTTTGAAACTTACTCCCTTATATAATTTTTTTGAAACTTACTCCCACTATATGTAAGTTTCTTCAAATATTGCTCCCATATTAATGCTTTCGGTTACATACAAGAGAATATTTTGTACAAAATTTGAAATTTTGTACTAACTTTTGTTGTTTATGAATGTTTTGTCATTTGCTTTATTACATGACCAATTTAAATTAATCTCCATCCTCGCAAATTCGTTAAACAATGATAAATAGCTTAAAGGATTTAACAAATTTGGGAGGAAGGAAAGTGATTTAAATTGATCATGTAACAAGGCAAAGATCAATACAATCATAAGCAACAAGAATTAGTATCAAATTTCAAATTTTGGATTAAATATTCTCTTTTTCGTTACCGAAATAATTAATTGGAAGCAATATTTGATAAAAGTTACATGTGGTGGGAGTAAGTTTCAAAAATAGATTATATAAGGGAGTAAGTTTCGAAAAATAGATTATATAAGAGAGTAATAATCAATTTACCCTAAAAGTAACAATATTACCAACAAAAGAAAGTATATATGAATAATGAGCTAACCAATCGATTTAAGTAAAATATTAATAACGGAAGAAGTAAATTTGTCTCATAATTTATTTCATCGTAATTTTAAGATATGACATAGAAAAATATATTAATGATAAATTTATGAGTTATGTAACTTTAATGTAGTTTTATTTAATTGAACATAAATTTTAATGTTAAATAAAGGTAGTCTGAACGAAACCGAACACCAATACCTGTTGATATAAATGTCGTATACGGATCGGAGGATATATGTGTGTACTATTGTTTGCAATGGTAGTAGATGAGAAAATTTAATACTCCGTACAATTGATTTATTTTAGGATGTATTTTGACCATAAGTCTTTTTTGCGACGGATATATCTGTCACAAGTTTGTAAGGGGTTAAATATTATCCGCATGAGTAGATAAGAAAACAATTAAAGTGCATAGAGAATTACAAATGATCTATCTTATTAAGCCACGTGAGTTTTACTTGACATGTCACAAGCTTGTGACGAATATCGGCTGTTACAAACGAGAATTTGTGTTATTTTGAAGAGAACGTGTATTTGCAAATATAATTTCATGTGATTTTAAAGAAAAGGTCTTTCTTGTTACCGTCACAAGCTTGTGACTTCTCACAAATCTTCTCCCACTTACTCACCCATTTGTTGCTTGTGAAAGGTCACAAATTTATGACAAAAAATGTCCATCACAAATAAGAATTTGTGAATTTTAAATAACAGTATATAAGCTCATGACTATAATCTAGGTTCGATATGTTGAATTAAGACGCGTTATTTGTCTAGTTTTAGCGAGTATAAAATATAACATGTGAGTGTCCTTGATAGATGATGAACAACCCTGTTTAATTGTAACTGCTCCCTGTTCCAGTGAATAGTTTTTACACTTAGGCCTCGTTTGATTACCCGTTGGAATACAATTCCACCGGAAAATCGAATTCATGGGAATTAAGCTCCCACATGAAATTCACGTGAATTAACTAAATCCGTTTGTTTGCCAATGTAGGAATTCAATTACACCGGAGTTTGCAATTACCTAGGAGGGGCTAGGTAATCAAACTCCTCAATTGTGGAGGAGTTGAAAACTCCTTGGAAAATGAAATGCCTACATTATGGCAAAAAATTGGTAACCAAACAAGTTGTCATTTTGTAATTCATGGGATTTTTCAATTCCCATGATTTATAAAGGACAACCAAACGAGGCCTTACTTTATTTTATGCGAGTGAGAAAAATAAAAGAAGTGTAAACTATTGACTGAGACAGTGGAAGTATTATACATTTATACGAGTACCATGTCATAAGTTTGAGCTTTAATACGCGTAGTATATACACAATGCCACAAAATACCCGTGTTAACAATTTATATGAAACGGTCTCATATATAAATCATCCCAATCAGCTTAATCTACTTTTGAGCTGCAGTAGATCTCCTGAGAAACCGTCTCCCACTAAATTAGTGACAGACATAAAAGGAAAAATAGAAATTAAAAAACTCTCTCCCCTCATCATCCGAGAGGCCTCTCAATAATGTTATTGAAAGACCGTCTCTTTAAAGTTTTTGTGTTCGAACTGTCCCGTCTCATTAGTAACCCTACTCTATAGTAATTATAATAATGAAGGTCGACCTAAGTCATTTTTTCAACACACACTATCAAGTGATGAGTAGTGACTCAACTGCCCACACCCAATTACATCTCTTTTTCTTTCCGTCTCTTAAATGCATTCTATCTTCCCATGTATTATGGTTTACTATACTACCTCCTTAAATATCCTTCATTACTCCCACACACCACCTTACTCACAACAACAAATTAAAACACCCCCCCAAAAAAAAAAAAAAAAAACTCATCATGAACTTCACCAAATCACCAAAAACAACCCTAACCCTAATCCTAACCCTCCTCATCCTCACCCTCGTCGTCGCTTCCACCGACGCAACCCGGGCCGACCCAAAGAACTCAAAGCCCAAGGGCCCGGCCCAAAAAACCCAACCGAACCCCATTGGAGGTGACCCAGGCGGGTTCTTCGGCCCAGGAGGCGGGTTTGGGATACCCGGGTTCGGACAGGGTTGGGCCCCGGGTGTGACCGGTGGCGGGTACGGGTACGGGTATGGTAGCCCTAGTGGAGGGCACTCTAAGGGTGGGACTATAAGGCCTACTGTTGTGTGTAAGGACAAGGGTCCTTGTTATATGAAGAAGCTTAGGTGTCCGGCTAAGTGTTTTACGTCGTTTAGCAGGTCTGGTAAGGGTTATGGTTCCGGAGGCGGTGGCGGTGGGTGCACCATGGACTGCACCAAGAGCTGTACTGCTTATTGTTAAATTATACTTCCTGCGTTTCAATGAATTAGTCTCGTTTGACTTTTTTTTTCTTTGACGTGGAAAAAGTTAAATGAGATTAATTCGCTGGAATGGATGTAGTAATATAAAGAAGACACTTTTAATATAGTGTATGGTATGAATGTATGATTATTGTGTGTTTGATATGTTGTTGCTTTGTCATATACAGCAGCAGCATTTAATAGTATCATCAATGTATTACGTTAGTAGTACTTTATAATGTTTGGATGAGTTTAGTTTTATTGTGTTGTGACGGAAAATGAGATAGTGTCATTAGGTAATACTGAGTTTCAGTGTGACCCTCTAGAATATACACTGTAATCCCGGTATATTTCTCTTTTTATCGTGTAGGGTTTACATAATGTGTATGGAAGGATGATAGTGAAACTCAATACCACCTGATGACGGTCTGGCATTGACATTTGTCCCTCCGTCATCACCGTGTTTCCCTACTTTGCTCTTTTACCTTAGTTTCTTCTTATCCTATATGGCTATAAATAATGAATAAAGGGAGTTTTTGTTCCTCTAGCCTGTCTTTTATGCTTTCTGTGTTTTATTTATGTATAGAGTTGTCTTTCGTCTTATTTATTTATTCACATTTCATTAAAATATCCTTGTAAAGTATCAAATGATTAAGATAGAAAGTAAGATGATCATGAAATTTGGTAATTGGGATCATCTCCATTTTATTCTTCTATCAATAGTTTAAATTTTGCTCCGAAACGATCCAACGACAGCTGAGATTGAGAATGGATAATGAATGAACATGAGCCTTGTGAAAATGATTGTTGCATTTCCGATTTCAACATTTGACTTTTTGCACTCTAAAGAGCAATTGAGCCTTTGTTTTCGCGGTGTGGGATAATTCAACAACAGAAAAAATCACTGCGAAAAATGAGATAACTTCACACGGCGGTACATTACATAGAACTCCAACAATATCGAGTTTGAAGCCTACTTGAACAAGCCATTCATGTATATAGGTAAATCTGAAAAACGGAATTCTTGCAAATTTACGAAATCTCTTCATGTTCTTCTCCATATCGCGCTTCACACACTTTCATGTGCCGATCTAGATTAATATGACCCAAAAACACAAGATTTTCACAAAACAACTGCGCTTGACAAACGCAACACTAACAGTCAAGTTGAACAGATAAAGGCGTCGAACTAATTAGCTTCACATAACAAATGTAAAAAGATAGTACTTCGCGAGTCTTGCTTGAGCTATATATTCAGGCGCTACAAATCCAACTATCGAAATGTAATAACAGGAATACACCGAACCAGTGTCTATCACAAGACCTCTAATTGTGAAAAAAGAACCATGATATACAGCATGTTATGAAAAAGGTATGTCTATTATCAGTTCTCTACCATGCACAAGAGTATATCGGACTGGTAACGGAATCTCTTAGAATGCAGCTCTCATTGCACCTCTTGCAGCCTCCTGTCTCATTTGTGTCGCCTTCCCACTGCCTCGGAAATACATGTATACTTGCTGCAAATTTCAGGCAATGATGGTGCTTAGGGGTAAGATGGTTATATACAGGTTCATCGCGCAATTCAAGAAACCCAATCATAAATATGACACATTTTCTACCTGTTTTACTCCGACACAATGTCGTGTCTGACACATGTCGGAATGTCGGACACGGCTATTTTGGGTGAATTTTTCTATTTTGTGGTCTATAAGTGAAGTGTCAAAGTGTCATGTCGAGTCGGACGCAATATGTGTCGACACATGGTACCGTCATACGGTAGTTAAGTGAAGTGTCGGAGTAACATAGCATTCTACATTCTATTGTCCATAATCGACTTGGATATCTAGTTGTCAACCGAAGTCAATTTTTCTCTGTTATATAAACTAAAATAGTAAAATGTGTCACATTTGATTTATCAAAACAAAAAATTTATTATCATTTAGAAGTTGCCAACTTTTATATATCTAGAATTTGTGAGAAAACATCACTTGATATTTACATTGATAGACAAAAAGTGACTCCGTAAATAAAGACTATATATTGGATGGAGTTAGTTTTAAAATTCTAGTTCAGCCTTAATCGCTTATTTGGTCATCGCAGCCTAATTGTAGTTGCTGTGCCATCTCGATGGTTGAGATGGGGTGTCGTGTGCCAAATCAGGATTATAGGTACGCAAAAAGAAACCAAGAGATATATACCTGTATGACCCATATACTCAGCACTGATTCGAGACAGAAGAGTCCAAATCCAACGAAGTAGAATATCTAAGAGAAAAAGAAGTTGATTCAAAGAGAATGAGAATTCAAGTGATAGATCTTAACTCAAAATGGAGATCATGGGAAGATGAAAAAGAGCAAAAAAGAAATAATCGTGCTTACCCCGACTAAGACATGTCCACTGATAAGATCGATTGCTGGAAGAATTCCACTGTTAAAAAAGGATGGAAACGAAGGGTAAGCATTTGTCAAATAAATCCCTTTATACGGAAATTTCTTATTAGGAGAAAGTGGTTTTGTAGGAAGGAGGAATCCAATAAGCGTTCTTCAAAGAACGACATGCTTGTACTGGCGTGATTAAAGAAAAACTTGGAAATAAGAAAGTTACGTTCTTATCAGTTTATAACTTACGCAAGAGATTTTCCTTTAAAGACAATCGGAGGAGCAACGGCAGCAAAGACAACAAAGCCAATGTGAACCTGCAGGAGGAAAGGAGTAAAAATGTAAAACGAGGTGTCCATTAGTGTCTTTTCAGTGTACAGTACAGCAATCCAGGGACAGAAGAATAAAATACCGCATAAAACAGGAAAAACCACCCGAAGTTCATAGCACTTTCAGTCCTGCAAAAAGAGGGTTACAAAATATCATCAGTGGACAACTAAAAGACCGCTGTCTTCACTGTAGGCGTATGCAGCATCATCATACCTGAAAGCTCGGTACAGTGGGCGGTACCACAAGACATAAGCACAAGGGACACCTGATATGAAGTAGATGATAGCAAGGAACCAAATAGTAGCATCTGTGAAACAATTCATTAAATGAATTAGAATGCCATATTTCATAGTCAATATGAACATGCATATCCAATGGAAAGGACAAATATCTAAAGTATAAGCTTACCACCACCCTTTATCCAAGCTGTAGTAACTGCTACAATATTCCAAGTGAGACAAAAAAACAAACCTGCACATAATCGAATAACTTCAAACGACCGAGTACAGAAAAGTTACAAGACAAATTGAAATGTAAGAAGTCTACAAAATATAATGCCGTAGTTTTGTGGTCGAAGGAAGAATTTTTTTGGAGTAACAGGAGCCACATGGCCCACAAGAGAGTAATTTTGATGCTCAACGGTTTCAGGGTCATGACTCATGAGTATCAGCCCTCAATGACTTTACAAAGAGCGAAATGTAATAGCATGATAGTAACTTCAAAATATCCCCCAACATCCAAGTATCCGACTCATATACAAACTCAAAAAGTCATGGAAGAAACTGCTAAAGAGTTGCATGCGATAGACATACATTTAAGTTAAGGATATATTGCCTATAGATAAACATAAGAAGTCACTATCAAGCATGCCTAATACACTTAATCGCCTAACTGTTTTTTTTTTCCAGATCTCAATAATACCAGGCATGAGCCCTACAGAACATGTCATGTTCACCTCATTGTTAATAACCTAGAGAATATGCCTTTTTATGAGGACCGAATTATAAGTAATAAATAGAAAAGAGATTTCAAAGAAGATAACCTACCTAGTAGTGTCGCAAACGCTGTGTAACATAACTTCTGCAGATGAATAGGTATTTCATTGCCAATATCATGATGGATGATTGGAAAAAACGGAGGCCAATTCTTCTCCTCAATAACAATCCCAGCTGCACAAACCAGAAGAGCATTGGATTGCAAATTCTTATGTAAAGCACAAAACCCATGGAACTGATTCAAAAGAAGGACGTAAAGCACAAAATCTAGACCGCGTCCTTTAAAAACTATTCCCCCTTTCCCAATAACGTAGTTCCATTCGATTTTGGTGGTCAAGTGACAACTTTGATCAAATATTATTTCAAAAAATCCAATAATTACAACTTCGGTCAAATAATACTCCCTCCATTTTTTTATTTCTTCCATTTCCTTTTTTAGGATCAAAGTTGACAAAATTTGATCATAAATAACTCAAAAGATTAATATATTTGCATTTATCATCAAAACATGTTTCACAAAATATATTTTCAACAACAAAAAGTTATATATACATGTCAAAATTTACGGTCAAAGTACTCTCTACGAGACCGCATAAAAGCAAATGGGAAGAAATAAAAAAAAAATGGAGGGAGTAAAAAGTAATATGAAAAATAATAGTTCTGGTCAATTTGTGTTATACCTCAACATATATTTAGACAAATTAGAGGTCAAAGTTGACATTACTTGAATATCAAACTTAAATGTTGACAACAAATTTTGCAAGTAATAAAACCACTCTACCAAACATGCTGACAGCAGCTACCACCTCGTTATTGTGGCGTGACAGAGAACTAACAGGATAGAGGATCTACTGTAACCCATAGGAATTCTACTACAATAATGGGTTCTTCATGCTCAAAAGTTACGTCAAATAATACCTTGCACAAAAGTTAGAATAAGACCATTGTACGACGTACAATGATCCTATCCTATATTATGCACTTTACTAAATAATAGCAAAATAATTATGTTATACCATACAAGATCTTAAGGAAGACCAACTAGTATACCTCGTGCAGCAGCATCTTCTTTTCGTTTGAGAGCCTGCACAGTATCAACAAAATGTTTAGGTGGTAATAAAAAAGATGGTAAAAAATTAAAAAAGAATATGAAAATACATGTATATTAAAATCATCATCATTACATGCCTCTATGCATATGTAGAGCCATATGCCTATCAAATTATCAATACAGTCACATACTCACATCTAATGGCTACACAAACATGTTATCTAAGCAAGGTTAGCCCGCAAATTACCTCCTCTCTTTTTCTCAGTTCAGCCTCTTTTGCTTGAAGCTCTTTCTCTTTCTTCTTCAAATCCTACAGGTAAGGGATCGTGTTACAAGAGATACATCATGAGAGAAAACCGAATAAAAATTAGATGCTATTATAGATGTCGATATGTCAAAACAATATTCAACATAAAATCTCAACAGCTACCTTTCCTGAATCAAGAGGAATATCGACAGTTGCAGTAGGATTGTAGAAGTCAGCAGGCTCTGGTGGAAGGGGAGAAAGCCTTGAGTTAGAAGCTGGCGGAACACTTCCAGGGTTCTGTAAAATCAAAATAGTGTCAGACATTGCAAATAACACTATTTATATACTAATAATATCATAGAACTACTTCCATTGCTTCAATTAAGGTATCTTTACTTGGATTTGCTGTTTATATTTACATGCGAAGTTCATACGTGAAACATTTGTTGACTACGTGAATGTCACAAATAACTAAATACAGTGGTAGTGATTCAAATGAGTGAAGTATCAATGACCACTATGCATTTTGAAAATTGAAATACAACAATGAAAGCAGGTGCAGAAATCACTATGCATGAAGACAAATACATCTAGAAGAAATTCATTGCTTACAGGCATGTAAAAGGCTCCACCATAGTTTGCTTGACTTGAAGGCTTCGCCTTCCCTCCCTGCTGTTTATTGGAAAATGAAAAAACCACATAGATGAATTAGCCAACTGTAGTTCCGAAAGGGTTAGGGCGTACTTAGAAAGAGCAGAAACTAGAAAGCACAGATAAAGACTTTACGAAGTTGAGTGCCATAACCTCAATGACTCTACAAGACTACAAATAGATTTGTCCCAACAAGATTGCTTAATAGAATCTAGATATAACGGATAAATCATCCCACATCACTTGGCTAAACAGGATCGACTAACCAAGCATGTCACGCGTGTTAGAAGATAGGTACGACGGAAAGGTAGATTATTTTGTAATAATAGTGCCAGATGATTCATTATCTCTTTCTTACTCACAAACATCAAAATCTGTAATCTTGCATTGCAACAAGCAAACCATGGTGATTACCAAGATTGAAATTTAAGAAACCCAGAAATCTAACCATTTTTCAACGGAAATGGAAAAGCCGGACACTTAAAATTCAAAGTAGTCGGGGCAAGGAGGTTATATACCTAGAAATACTTGCACTGATTTAACGCAGAGATGTTTCCAGATAACCCATGATAGAAATTGCATCGAGAATGAACTCTCCAAATTCAAACATACACCATAAGCAAATTCTCATCGTATCAGACACAGTTCAAAAGGCCAGTCAAGCCTGCATGTGGGATCTAAAACTGAACAGAGTTTTGTCGCAAAAATCATACTAAGACAATCGTTGGCCTCCAAAAGAATAAGGACTGAGCGAGGGCGCTGATATCGTCAACAAACCCAGGCATCATATACCACCTCCATTTATGCTCCTATAGTCCTATCTTAAGCACCAAATTCCATAACCTACCAGGCTACCACCATCTCAAAACTGCAACTTCTGCCACTAACTACTTTAACTTGAAAACAATTAAACACACACCCATCATCACCCAAACCAAGATTCACGAACTCAACCACCCATCTTTCAAGCACCTTTAGTAGATCACAAATTATCGAATAACACCATCTCACAGCATGAAACGGTCCTTTTAGTAACAGATAAGTGTGTTTATATATAAAAGAACCGTCTTACAAGTCTTACACAATAATTACTCTTATTATTAGATTACACACCAAAATTTCAATCTTTTTACGAAATCCACACTAATTCCAACACTTCCGCAAATCACACACCAAAAGTTACAATATTTCTTCAATAATCAACAAACCAATCACCCACTTCACTTAATTCAACTCAACTAAAACCATACTCCCTCCGTCTCAATCATTCCATTACCTTTTTATATTCTTTGTGACGGGTATTTTAATCAAACGCAAACAAATGATAAACTAATCCCAGATCTAATTAATCACACCAACACAGATCTAAACCCCCACTAATCCCAAAAACTAAAGAACAAGTAAACATAAATTACACACAAAATTCAATAACAAAAAGATGAAAACTTTGAAAGAATTAAACTAAAAAATTAAAAGGGTTTATAAAAATACTTACAGCGAATGGATTAACTTCTTCTTCTTCCTCAAAAGGGTTTGGATCATAACGTCCTGCCATTTTTAAGATCTACTAAATAAAACCCAATTACTGTAATAATTTTGCAATGATAATAATATGATTATCCCACCAATATAAAAACCTTAAAGTATAAAAAAATTATAGCAAAGAGAAAGAAGAAAGAGCGGTAGATTAATGAAGAAGTAAAGAAAATTATATAATTTTAAAAAAAAAAAAATGGTAAAGAGGTAGGCAAAAATTGAAGTAAGAAAATTCTATATAGAAGAAGTTGAGATTTTGAGAAGAGTCGTTGGTCAGCAAATTAATTAATTAAATTGGGTCTTACAAAGTTGGGAATCCGGTGACTTTAATTTTGTTTACTTTTAACGTGGTCTATGTGAAATACTGAAATGGATTTCGATTCGGTTATGAGACGGTATTATGATAAGCTTATTATAAGTCTTGTCATAGAACAGATGGTTATTTTTTTTTTTTCTATTTTACTTTCTAGTGCATTGTAGATTTGTAAATTATGTTTCACGTCGTCGTAACTTGAAACGGAATTTCAAGATAGTTAATCTATTTGTTCCGTTGTAGTATTTTTTTACTCTGAAAGAACAAATCTTAGCGTAGTGATTAAGGCAAAGGTATCGTGATAATAGGTCATGAGTCATGATCTCACGGGTTTGATTCCCCCTCCCCATATATTGTATTGGTCTACCCATGAGCACTTAGATCAACTGGCAAGGGGTTGTTCTAGCTTAACCAGAGGTTTCATGTTCGAGCCCAGGGAACGCAGCAGTGTTGAAACTCATGAGGGAGAGCTTTACCGCCCTAGTAGTCCTACCCGGCTCGACTCCGGATTAAACCGGATGGTTTACACAAAAAAAAAAAATATATATTGTATTGGTCTTGGGCCTTGTTTGACATCAAAAAAATTGGTGTTGAGATCTTCTAGAGTTTATTTTTTGGTAGAATTGTTAGAGTTTATCATCCATTTAACGAAAATTTGGTTATAAAAAGGATCTATTTGCAAACTATCGCAGTTAGAAAACTTTATCGGATAAAGTTATTTCATAACTTTCTAGAATCCTCACCACAAGTCTCTCCCTCTCCCTCTCCCTCTCCCAATAGACAACCACCATGATTCAACCATAATTTGCACTTATTAACAACTCATTGCCCTGCAATCTGCAAATGTCAATTAGATTACTTGGTAAAATCATGAAATATGGTATTTATAACCTGGTTTTGAATCCCGTCATTATCAAAATCGTATTTGTAACACCGTTACTGTAAATACATAAAATGCTAAAGAAGGTTCCATAATGTATTTTACACTTCAATTTTTGTGTACTCTTTTTTTTTTTATCATTCTAGAAGAAAAAACAAATTCAAATTGTTAAATGTCACTAGTCAACATTTTGCTTCCTTCTTAAAATACTTTTTTTTTCATCCGTCAACGCCCTAGTCCTTTTCACGCATTCGCTTCGAAGTACATGAACAAGAGTGTTTTTCAACATACCGGATGACGGATTGTATTTACGAGAAAGAACTCAGGTCATGAATATCACAGTCGACCATTTGCCCCGTGTTGCTAGAGATTGTTTGACAAATTAATGACCACAAATGACGGGAATGCAAATTTAGAAACGCTGGTCGATAATCGACATTGAGGACTATGTTTCATTATTATACAGCCCTATAACAGTTGGGAGAAAATGTTACATCAATGCAGGCTTCTTTTTTCGTTCGTTGGTATACAACCTAAAATAGCTAATTATACAAAATAAATAATAAGAACTACATTCATCGATTAAAGGTATATCTCGGCATTCTTGGGATCATTTTAGGGCTGCGGTGTCATGGCGTTGGGTATTTTGCACAAATTAACAGGATGGGGTGAAAAAGGCAGAAAGCAGCACTCCAAAATCATCATGAATCTTCAACTCTTCTACCTAAAGAGGTGAATCGCTTTGTCGAGAAAAAAAACGCGGGCAAAATTACATGTTATGGTCTTGTAGAACGAGATTAAGTTCCAGAGCCGATTTAGCAAGTGATCCACCCCTCCTGTATTACAGTAAACATTGACATAAATTTCAGAATTTAAGCTATAAATTTGGATTATCAGAATGATGATTAAACTTATGTTTGTCACGATAAATTAAGCTAGATTACTTTAAATTATGCCTCTATATATTTGGAGAAAGTAATGGTCAAAGTTGAACAACTTAGAATCAAAGCTGACCGTTCCAGCATGAGCTCGTGTTTGAATCAAAAGTATTCTATTAAAACCTATAATCATAAAACAGGTAAACTAAAAATACCTTGCGAGTGCTGGAAGAAATCCTCGGATCTGATGCAACTGAGAAAAGCACTGCTTGGATCGCTCAATCCTGTTAAAATTTTCAGAATATTTAAAATGTTAAATTCATGAACACCTGAAAGTGATGGGCAATAACCAATAGGCGGGAAGACACAGGCTAGCAAGAGATAGAGGTATACCGTTCTTCTTGATGAAGATCAACACCCACCGAAGGAGGCGTTGAGATTGTTGAGCTGATTGTTGGCCCAAATAGTGCAACTTGTTTGAGTAACATCTCCATAGATAGTTTTGCATGCCTGCAGAATGCATGGAGAGAATTGGCGTTGTTACACAAGTATAGTATATCACTCTTATGTATCGAAAGATAGTCACAGAATAAGCGATGTGCTCATATAGGAGAAGGCAGTTTGACACCTAGGCAGGGGTCGAAGCAAATTGTAGCGCCGATGGTTCAGACACACTCAAAAGCTAAAGTTATATCCCATTTCATGCAAAAAAAGATGAAAAATATGTAGTTTTGTATAATAATACACTTCAAATACCGAGTTATCATTCAGGTGGAATTAAGGCCCGATATTCTTAGGTTCTAGGGCCCTGTTTGGTAACCAGCGGATTAATTCCAGCATAAGCAGATTATAAAAGCGGTTATAAATGGCAGATTTTATTAGAAGGTTGGAGTGTTTGGTAATTAGCAAATTAAGATTAGTAGATTGTTAGTTTTCTTTGTAAAATGGTGTAAAATTTCCTATTTTAGAATATGTTAACCAATATGTTGGGGTAAGCAGCATATTGAGTATTGACCCCAAATATGTTGTTTACCAAATATTCAAATTAGCATATTGATTGGTCAAACATGTCAAAACCCTTGAATATGCTAAAAATTGACCATTGACCAATATGCTTCTTGCCAAACACCCCCACATCTAACTCCCTTTATCCCGCCATTTACGGAAGTCTTTTAGGCATTGAGGTAACGTTAATGTATACTTGGAATATTTGGACCCTTAAAGAAAGATCTGCCACTAGAGCCAGAAGATGACATAATTAGTAATTACCTCTCCATCTTGCTATCGAGGAGGCCCACCAGTATTGGTAGCATACATGAGAACAAATCAAGTGTAATCATTTCCATCTTTTCCGCAAGCACACTAATGACATCCGCATGGACCTGAACCCAAAAGAAAGAAAGTTTTGAAGCCGCTCACTTTTGACGGATCATCATCATAAGTATATGAAAAGTAAACCAATAAACTAAGGCACAGAACAAAATCAATAGCTAAGCACTTACAGACTGATCAGGTAACTTCCTCAAAGCAGTAATGGCACCTTTGACGTCATTGCGTTCCCATAAGTGTCGGATCATCTGAAAGTACAAACAAATCTGTCAAATTGAGTCTTGTATGAGACGGTCTCGTCTCACATGTGAGTATGTGAGATCAACCTAAATACTTATATCTTCCTTTTTTAATAATACAGTTAATGGGTTGGTCTCATCTCACATGTAACACCGTCTTATAGAAACTTTTGCGCAAATGTATTAAGAAACATTCTTCCAATTGGGGTTTTCAAAAGACCGTCAGATCTGATACTCCATACTCTCATGTAAGAAGGGCATTCAAGAGCTGAAAAGGAAAAAAAATGGAAAAAAAAAAACATTTGCAATTCCAAGAGTAATAGACAAGAGTTTTGACCCCAGAACACAAATTAGAAATTACCTGCAACTTTGTTAGGCGAGAACGGAGACCACTTAGTAAGACATCATGAATTTGCATCAGATCTTCAATAACATTTGTGTCACACACTGATGTCATCTTTCTACCAGAAACTTGAGGCTCTTCTTCCTGTTAGTACAAGCATCCCATTTATTACAACACTTCCATCGATTTTTTACAAGGCCAAATAATGGACAGACAGCGTGAAATTTGAAGGAAATGGGATTTATTAAAATGCCATTTCAAAATAAAGATGGTGCCACAAAAGCTCTAAAAATTTCCAGGAAAGCATCAAGAAGTTAATTCAGGGTCCATGACAAAAAAAGATATAACAATTTAAGTTCCAAACTTCACATATGTAACATCTAAAGATTCTTTAATCATTAGGGTACAAGTCTACTACCACTGTGGAGTTCTTAAGCCGATCAGCAACCACTTCAGGAGCCACACTGACCATTGGATCTTCACTGCTACTACACAGTCTCACCTTTTCAAATTTCTCGACAAGAGACCGCGTCCTCCCATGAGCCACAGCTGCTGCAAACAAATTTAATTTTACAATCAGTTCCACATTATTTAAAAAAATCACCCGTCTAAATTCCTAGGATGAATCATTACCTCCATTTATGACTTTTACAGTTGGTATTTCTTTATGATCAAGAGGATTGCTCCCTACAGTGATCCAAACGAGTTATAAGTAAAAACTATATATCAAAACAGAAAGTAAAGCACACTAGTGGCTTCAGAAGAGGCACTTTGCCATATGCATGCATAATATGGTAATATGACAAGAGGCGATATCTTACTGGTTTGTTGATTAGAGGGTAATACAGGAGATGGCTTTTCTTGAACGTCATCAACTTTTTCCAAAGTAGGACATGCATCTTCAACCAAATCTTTGAATCCAACATCTGCTAAAGGCTTATCAAAAGACTTTTGATCTGCCGCATGTACATCAAATCTGCTGTTCGATTTACTACTTGTGTTAGTCGCCTTGACTGATCCTCCGGTTCCAGCCCTAGCAGTAGAGGGTGTCAATGACTCTCTTCTCAAATTGGCAGAACTCTTGCCACTAGAGCTTTCTCTAGGAATGACGCTTGGGACATAGAAAGATCTACCGCCAGGTGGACCATTTGGTTTTCCAGAGGTCGCGATAGGAGTACTTTGCTTTCCAGCAGACGCCTTGCTGGTTTCCCGAGTGTGTGGTGGTGGTGATACTGCCTTTGATCTATTCGCTAAGCCTGTTCTACGAGATCTGACAGGTTTCTCATCTGTAGTTCAAGAATCTTTCAAATTACAAGCGAGAAAAGAAACAAAAGCAATAAATTTACCTCAGTGCCTCAAAGGCTCCTGCTTGTAGGAGGTAACAGGGTTTAAATGTACTCATACACACCGGTTGTTTCAAGATGACCAATAATAAAAATTACGCTGAGAAATACACCAAAACTATTCTACAAACAACTATACAGGAAGCACAAAGAGGTCAGTGAACCATTCTGCTTAGTCCTATCATATTCCTAAGCGAAGAAAATCGAGCCTTTGGCCTCAATAAAAATGGAAACCGGGAAGAGTAACAAATTGTTAAAAGAACCCTACAGATGTGTAACAAAACCTGTAAGCATGAAGCCAGTATTCTGTAACCACAGCCATATTAAAAAAAAAAGGAAGAGTATAAATCCACCGGGTGGATAAAATAGGGCACGGATCTTTAAGAGAGTGGTGCATTAAAATACTATTCTGTAGCTTATACTAAATGCCCATGGCTTAGGACATTTGGCCCGTGGCAATAGCATCAGCCTAATAAAAAGTAGCACAGACTATACTAATGGCTACCATTTGTCCATTACTGTTCCAGTTCCACCATTGTACACGAACTTACTTTAATAAATTTGATTATACTAAGAGAAAGTCTTGCTTAAATAGCAATTTATGTAACTTTGAAGAAACTTGCAACTTTAACCTCAGTATCAGTAAGGAAAATACGACTTACAATCCACGTAGATATTCTTTATCTCTGTTGCATCAGTATGTGGCGAAGTAGAGCGCAAGACAGAAGGGGGATCAGCAGACTGGCCAACTTTTTCTGCAGACTGACTTCCTTGGATATCAAACTTCAGTTTGACAGCGCTACTATCTTGGGGTGAACAAGAATCCCGGGTCCCGTAAGGCTTAACACACTACAAGCAGGAAAGAATGAAAAATTATTGCTGAGAAAAAAGGCGGTACAAATGAGTGCATACATGCATGCAATGAGATACATACAGAGAGATCAGCAACCCAAACTCCAATAGAATTACGGTAGTAAGAGCAACCAATTAAATTCCCTTCTTTGATGCAGAGATCGCCAAGTGTTGACCATCCCATGTCAACAGCGTCATGGCATAGAACAGGCTCCCATGAATAGACCTGTGGAAGGACGCAGAAACGTTAGTTAGCTATCCTTTTCGTCGCAGTTCCATAAAAGAGTTCGTTCAAGCAACATTTATACCTTCAAGTTATTGTCATATCCACAAAATAGGGTCCTCCCATCAGGATGAAATGTCATTGCACGCACTCCTGTCGCCTATATGACAAACATACCATAGCAGCAATAAGGCAAACGATATAGGCAAAGTAAATATGACATCATCAAGAAATGTAGACGATGTACTACTATTAATGAGTTCTATTTCTACACAAGGCAGATCATTTTTCTTCATAACCAGCGGCATAGACCATGGTGTTAAAGCTTGATGTGACACTTGATCGCAGAATTCATCGTCACGGTCTAATCTCGGTTGCATTGCCATAAACATGGCCGATACCACCATGAACTTCAGTCATGGTATCCTCTAAACCTTAATAAACTGGTCGTAATTCAGTGTGGCGGGCTGGCGGCCAAAATTTTAAACGATGATTGAAATGCAAGCAATAAAGAAAAGTGAGACTCGTTCGAGGAAAGCCATTGCAAGAATTTCTGCAATCTACAGTCTAGCTTACTGCAGGCTATTATCTGAAGATCACTAGACCACTAGTACTATTTAACAGCTATTAAAGAAGCTTTGGGCCACGAAAAGATCCAGTACCTCAGCGTTAGCAGAACCAATCATCTCAAATGTTTCCAGATCCCAAAACTTGACAGTTCTATCTGCTGAACCTGGAAAAGGTTCATATAATAGGAAGCAAACAGTTGTATCAGCACAAGGAAACATGTAAGCTTAATTGCATCAGAAAACTTTACAACAAGTATGGTAGTATGGAGCTAATGCAAGCACATAAGGCTGGAGAGAGGGTGAAAATAACAAAGCTAAACGTATGATAATGAGCAGAGTACCTGTAGCCAAAAGAAATTCTTGAGGGTGAAAATCTAAGGATCTGATATGACCGTTATGGAACTTAAGATCATGCAACAATTTTCCAGCTGTCAAATCCCATACCTATTATAAGAAATAATAAGCACCTTCAGTAACTAAACGCCAAGATTCTCCAAGCCACCTCAGCTAGGTAAGACAGACGAGCTAAGACCTGGGCACCTGGCAGTTATCTTACCTTTACAACGTTATCAAATCCACCTGAAACAACCCATCGGCCATCGGGTGAAAACTTAATAGTATTTATCCCGAGGTTGTGGCCCTTATATGTATGAATGCACCCTTTCTTTCTTATATCCCATATCTTTAGGTCAGTGTCCGCTGAACCAGAAGCAAAAAATTCTCCAAACGGGTGGAATTCAACAGATGTGCAGTTGGATCTGTGACCAGTAAGAGTTCGGACCACTGCGCTTAAAAAAAAATAAAAGAAAAAGGAAAGTAAACACCAGATCAGGAGATGCAGTATCTCTCATTTGATGCATTAAATGTGAACAAAGTGAACACCAGAAGTAAATCATCAAAAATACCCCATTCATTCAGAACAAGTAGATTCTCCTTGGAGGGACATTTAAGCGATTAACTACATTTCCTTCCTTGAAAAATTATAACTACTAAAACATTCCCTTGTGAGTGCGAATCCCGGTCTTCCATCACATTTTTTTCATGCCCTAGACATTTTTCTAAAAGAAAATGTAGTAAATTTAAGTGAATGGAAGGAGTAACAGATAACAGGAGATCGAAGACTCACTTTTTGCCTCTTGCAGGTCCCACAACTTTACAGTACCAGAAGCAGCTCCGCCAAGAACCAACACCTCTGTCGAATCAAAGGCCAAACTTTCGACTGGAGTTGTGTGACCACATAAGCTCTGGGATCACAAGAGAAACATTCATCATACATCAGACGTTGAGTGACATCGTACCACAATGGCGAAGTTAACATAAAATAATGAACAAATATAAGCGACAGCAATGTGAGAACCTATGAAGTTAAACTATAATTTACCTGTTATGTTCAATATGTTTCTTTACTATAAATGGCTTAGAATTGTTATCTAGCAAAAAGTGGTGACCATTGTGGATTATTTCAGGGACCAATAAATGAACAGGTATAACCTACGTAACAAGACACCTTAACCATGTTGAGTAGTTGTAGTCAGACTAAGCTCTATTTAATTATCTTTACTAAGAACTAACAGCATGACAAGATGATGATCCAACTGAATAACTAGCCTAAGAGTTCTAATTTTGCATTAATGCCCTTCGCATTGGTTAACAGTCTTACTAGCAGTTACTACATTAAGAAAACAAATTCCAAACAGCAACTGAAATCAGTCATTCAGGGCCCTGCTAGTACAAGAGCAAAAGAGGAAAAATCAAACTGTACCTACCATAAATTTTTAGCAAGACTGACAGGTGACAATTATTACGTAACTATAATAGGATATCTAACAACTGAGTCTTGTATGAAGTGGTCTAACGCTTGAGATCATCCCATATTTTTGCATGTTATCATATACTATAGCGCAAATGGAATGATCTAACATTATGATATGACACCGTCTCATATAATTTTTTTGTGGAAACTCATACTTCTGCCACATTCCACAACGGCACAAAAGCACATTTTGATTAACGTAGTATGAGGAATTAAACTCGACAACTCACAGGTCACAACAAATTAATCATACACCAACCATCAAATTCTTGCACTTCAGGTTATTTACAGTCACCAAGACTGCTAAGGTTTTAGTATACTTTTAGCCTCAAAACTTACAAAATTTACCAGAAATACTTAAATACTTGCATCATCACACTGCCAAACCATCTCACCCAAGACTCCTACTTTCCAATCATATCAAACATAGTAAATGCTGTGTTTGCCCAAAATACATCCGAAACTATAACACATTCTCAAAGAGTGTAAAACTATACATCAACATATCCTACAACATCAAAACTTGTAATAGAATGATGATCAACTGACCATCAAAGAAGTGGGTTTGCCAATCGACCACAAATTAGCTTTATGATCATCTCCACCCGTCAGAAGAAGGCGGCATGCTTTCTTCCCTATCCTTAGGCAATTAACATTTCCGGAATGCGCCACAAATTCCTCTTTGCATTCAAACTTTGGTCAAGAAAAATCCCATAAACATAGAACATGTACTCACTCCGTCCCAATTATTTGTTTACATTTGAATAAAACACCCCTCACAAAGAATAGAAAGGTAAACAAATGAATGAGACAAACGGAGTACAATTTCAATCATCCATATATAAAATTCACCCTCACTATTCATAGATCAATTAAAACCACATCAAAAAATCATCATAATTTAACAAAACAATGTTCTTCAAATACCAATTTAATGATTATAATTATAGGTAGTAACTCCCTTTAGTTTAAACTTTAAGCAAAAAAACAACATTTACAATTATAACCCATAATTTCATTCACCTAAAAATTATACTCCCACTATCTCAACATCAACTCGACATTCGATTAAAATACTCCTTACAAAGAATAAAAAACAAAACGTAAAGAATCAGTTGAGACAGAGCCAGTATTTAATTGAGAAATCAATTACAAACCAAATACAATGAACTACACACACATGATTTAGTCGGTGGAAAACAACAGAAAACAACAAAAATGAACATTATTACTAGTATTCTTTTTACAGAAAACTTAAATAAAGGGGAATGATAACAACAAAGAGGAAATGTACTCCGGCACTCGTTATATAACAGTATTATTTTAATACCCGTAGTTGTGGCCGACTATATTTCCGAGTGGCGTTATGACCACCCTAAATCAAAACATAAGCAACAAAAACAACTACATTTAACTCAAACTTAATTTCCTAACAATTTTAACAAATTAAAGATTAACCCACTAAAAAACAGACCACATAAACATGAATTAAGCTAAATTGAATATAAAAAATAAACTAAAAATAAAGGATACGGAGTTTATATCCATGTTTAGCCATTAAAGAAACTTAATCTATCAAAAGAATTGCTTAGATTTTGTGGGTAATTGGGATTTGGTAAGTTTTAATTATTTTATATAGTTTTATATAATATTAATGTAGAAAGATTGATACTTTGCTTAATTAGAGTGAATTAGAGGAAAGAAGAAATTCTGGGTTTTGAAGATTTTGGAAAAATGTTGGATTTTTTAATGGTGATTTTGAAGGATTTATGGAATGATGAAGGATTGAAGTGTGAAAATTTTTGAGTATATGTAAGAGAGAGGGAGTGAAGAGAGAAGTTTGTAGTGATTTAAATATTAAAGTAAATGGGTTTTTTTATTAATTGTTAAATAATTTTGAAATTAGATTAAATTCGATGGTAGTGTGTTGGACTAGTAGAGATCACCGGTTCCACTTTAGTGTCTCATTTCCTGCTCATTGTCTTAATCATGCGACACATCATCATTTATATAAGAAAATAAATAACAATATTTATTAAACTAATGATGTGTCACACGGAAAATATAGTAGAACACAAGATGAAATACAAAATAAGACAAAAAATCCGCTCTCGTGTTGAAAAGTTTAGGTGATATAGGAGGCTAGAAGCCTTGAGAAATTGAGAATGCCCTTGGAAAAAGGTAAAATTGGGGCCATGAGAAGTGTTAAGAGGCCATAAACCATGATGAGATTTGAAGTTGGCCCCTCAAATCTCGAACTTATGATCTATTGTTTATAAGTGGTGTTAGAGTTGGATGTCTGGACGTATGTACGGGGCAGTCTGGCTCACACTAACCCGGCCTGCTAACCGGGCCCACTTTTCCCCAGCCGGCCGACTTGCTCCCCCAGCCGGCCCGAGCTCAAGCTCACAAATTCCCAGCCCACACCGAACAACCCGCCTGGCCCACTGCCCTATCGAGCCGGTTCAGGGCCACCAATTCCACAGCCTGACCCGCCTCAACCCACTCATTAGCAGCCTGTGGTGTGGGCTTAGGTTCACTGTCCAGTCTCTACCAAGTTAGCCCGCTCCCGACCTGCACTAACTCGGCCTATGTCCAGCTCTAAGTGCTGGTAAATTTGGTAAAACTAAATGACCCGATTTAATATGATTGTTATATGATTCAAACACTACACCAAAAACACGGAAAACTGACGGGTGAAATCCGTCAGAAACGGCTAAAATCCGTCAGAAATCAGCATTACTGACGGATTTTCCGTCAGTAAATTGCGTCAGCCCAAACCGTCACGAAAAAATGAATACTGACGTTTAATCCGTTAGTAATCAAATTTACTGACGGTTAATCCGTCAGTTATATAACTGACGGACTGTCCGTCAGTTAAGTTGATTACTGACGGATTAACCGTCAGTAAAAAAACTGACGGACAAACCGTCAGTTTTTTGGATTACTGACGGACTATCCGTCAGTAATTGTAAATACTGACAACATAATTCTGACGGACTATCCGTCAGTAATACAAAAACACTGACGGATTTTCCGTCAGCATTATGTTCCTCTGACAATATATTCTGACGGACTATCCGTCAGTATTTAATA
>VHZZ01000071.1:125324-136549 GCA_009801015.1 Silene noctiflora | reverse complement strand
CTCCAAAGCCGTGTCCGTCGTCCGCATAGTCATCTCTATGTGGTCGCGGCGGTATATCTGAACACCTCTCCGGGGAAGATACGCCTGCATCCGAGCCCAATTCCTTTCCATAGCCGCCATTGACGTAGTCAACGCGCCAACATTTACTGACGGTTGGTGACAGATTTTCCGTCAGGATTATTTGCCTGACGGAAAATCCGCCAGTTTTCCGTCAGTTTCCCGTTTTCATTGACGGGTTCATAATTCCGTCAGTATTTCCGTCAGTTTCCCGTGTTTTTTTTGTAGTGAAAAGTGACTTGAATTTGTCTGATTTGAATCCCAAGTTGACCAGCCCCGGCTCCACTCGAATTTTGATTGACCCGATTCGAGATGGCTTGGCCCAAAACCACTCGATCCATGATAAACCAAATTCAAAACAATCTGAAGTAGCCAAATGACCTGAATTTACTCGAATTAAATCATATTAATATAGAGTCTTATATACATCAAAATAAATGATTTATTAGTTTCAATGCTACAATAACTAATTAATTTTGATCCAAACCTGACTCGATTAACCTATTTGTTACCTCTATTATATAATCGTCGATATTATACTACTCTCTCCTTTCAAATGAATCTATATATTTGATTAAATATATCACTATCTATTATGCTCTCTTTCACCTTGAAAGATTTTGCAACTAACATCAACAAATCAAACAAAGGATGGGGACAAGACATTGCCAAATCAACCAAGATATGTTTGGTGGATGATTTTAATTTTGTGAAATTATAATATTGGAGAAAATCTAAGCATGATGAAGACTCATAAATCATAGTATACTTACAAGTTTTAAGAGTTTTTAAAAGACATACCAACCATTTATCATTTTCTTAAAGACTCTAGTCCTTTGTTTAGTGTCTTAGTAAATGCAATTGGTTGTGCTTAACAGCTCAAACGTAATTATCAGGCCTACTAATCTTCTACTCTTATTAATGGCTCCCTTGTGACGGGTATATCCGTCACAAGCTTGTGACGAGTTAAGTATTACTCACATAGGTAGATAAGATAAAAGTAAAAATACCTAGGGAATCACATATGGCTTGTTTTATATGAGAAAAAGGAATATACATCGGATGTACTACCTCAGGCTTTGTTTGCTTTTGAGCAATTGTGTATTTTTTCTGAGCTTATTACCTCAAACTTTGTTTGTTTTGAGCATATGTATATTTTCTTTAAGTTTATTAATGTTCATAAGTTAGATTTTAATTGTTTTTTTCGTCAAAACTCAAATTTTACTAAGTTTATATGTAATGTTTTTGAGTTTTATTGTAACTTTTTGAGCTGAATGTTTATGTTAATGAACTCAAAAACTTTATAATAAAACTCATAATTTTTAAAACAAAACTCAAAAACTTTATTATAATGCTCAGAAACTATACAATTGGTGGTAGTACACCGGATGTATAATCCACTTACTGCTTGTTTTATCCACCCAAGTGAATTTTATTTGACCCGTTACAAGCTTGTGACGGATATTGCTCGTCACAAATGAGAATTTGTGTATTAATGGTGTCTCTTTGCAAATCTTTAAGACATTGTCATTTCTCATTTGTGTTCCCTTGTTTTATTAGGTTTGCCCTTGTTTAATTATTAGCCATCATTAAGCTTTAGGGGACATAAACCATGCCTATTGTATTGTAGTATTGTATGCATATTGATTCTTAGAAAAAATGAATTTGCATGAGAATGTAATGCTTAAATTACAAATAATATGTTGAATCGAAACAAATGTAAGAAAAAACATCGAGTAATGTCTTCTTGTAAAATAAAAGATCATACACTCATGTTTCGACAATTGATACTTCGTTTTGAATTGGATCTTACAATTATTGACGATATCAACCCTCAATTACAATAATCTACTTAGTAGTTTATAACAGTGGAAAATGAAACTCGGTACCACCCGACGTCCTAACATTGTCCACAAACAATTACTTGGTCCCCCCTCCCCCTTCCCCCCCTCATTCATGAATTGTGGTGCATGAGCTATCGATAATAAATGGTTAATGTCCGAAGTAGGGATGATTTCCAAAAAAATCAAAAACAAGTACATGACCTATGAGTCGAGACCAATTCAAATATTGTCTTCCACAATTATCGATCTTACTTGCAATCCCACTTGCTCTGCAACTTGTGAGACGTCGCAAGTTTGTGACGAAAAGTGCCCGTCACAAATGAGAATTTTGTGTTTTACATATAGATTGAGGCACTCTTTAATTTCTTTCTCAAAAACAATAATATTACAACACACCACTCAAACTGAGAGAAAGCATTACAAAACCCTAGAATGCCCATCACTTTGATGGGAAAGCAACACTAATAATGCTAGCAATAGCCTATACATAGACAAATTCTAGTTTAAGACGGGTTTATATCTGTCTTAAACATAAAACGGGTTTCTCTGAAGATCACTCTACATGTTCCCAATATTACATACCACTAGTAATACAATCAAGTTAGACTACAGTGTTAGATGATATCAGGGGGACCATGCCTAACTACCTGATTTAGCTTGTTGTAAATCAGTGTTGCTTTGCTCGACAAGGCGTCGGAAAATGTGAATTCATCGTCGCTTTCATTGTCTGATACTTTAGGTCATGATTCTCTCTTAATCATGTTTAAGAGGTCTTGGACAATTTCCGACATTGGAGGCCTAAATTCAGGCTCGGCCTGAAATAAGTCATGGACATCAGAGCTTATGTTAACGGAAAGAACGACTTTCATGTCTTCCTCCAAAGAGAATGTGAAATGTTAAGTAACGTGTGAGAAAAAATTACCTGAACGCAGAGGGAAATTATATCTGCAAAACGAGATAAGGATTTGGAGGGGTATGACCCATTCAATGAAGGATCTACCATGTTTGATAACGCGTCAATGTCATGCAGCTGAGGAATTGCCCATCGAACTAGAAATTGTTCTCCTCTAGGCCGTGCACTACAAATTTCGAAAGTACAGGTTTATGCATCACTGAAATCAGTAGTTCATGAACTTTGTTGGGACTGCAACTGTAACTAACCTGTCATAGGATTTTCTGCCTGTAAGAAGTTCTAGCATGACAACACCGAAACTGAAAACATCACTCTTAAGAGTATAAGTTCCTAGCTCGAGCTCTGGAGCACCATAACCGCCCAATGACTGCAAGACGATAGCATAAATTAGCTCAGTCAGCATAACGCATATATCAGAAAGGCGTAAAACTATTGCATCACATGACAGCCAGTAACTATTGATTGTTTATAGTACATGGGGAGTTAAGATACCCAAGATTCTGCATCCTATGAATTTAGAAAGCATCTGGACTCTGGAGTGACAAAATTTGGTTAGGCCAAAAAAAAAACTTTAGAATGATCCTATGTTAATGTCGGTAGAACTTTCAACAGCTTCGGCAATCAAACAACTACTCAAACTCCATTTTATAGAACGTTGAAATTCTTAGGAACCTGCAAGTGTAAGGATCACTAAACAAGTAAGATTCTTGGACATTGTCACTATTAGTCGATCCGTGGAAAGTGTCTAGATGTTACCAAACTTGACAATATCAACTGTGACTGTTACTTACAACCCCCCAGAATGCAGAATGCAGATACATCGCATCAACGGACCAACATCACATCCAAGTGCAAATGTGCAATTAAATTATTTCACTAACAAAATCATATTACTAGCCAGTAGTTAAAGGTAATGCGTTGATTTTCTGTTGCAACTAAGCGTACTAAAGCATCCTTTTTTTCTTCAACTAAATAATAGGAATATTTACGATAGATGAACCATCTCAACCAAAACCTTAAGCCTTAAGGTTTTGGTTGAGTTGGTTCATCTATCATGGTATCAGAGTCAGTGTGACCGAAGGTCACGGGTTCGAATCCTGGCAACCTCAAAACTCCTCAAAAACTCACAAAGTGGAACATCAGCACATGGTACGGGGGAGCCTGTGCAGTAACCACTCTTCAAGCCCAATGGGCATTTGAGTGAGGGAGCGTAATAGGAATATTTATAATAGTTGGGCCTCAACCATTACCTTAAGGTTTTGGTTGAGATGGTTCAACTATCATATGTTACATCACAACAGCTGAGTGAGGACATTTGGTGGAAGGAAATACCTGAATTGTAAGAGAATCAAGTAGATGAGCCAACCCACAGTCTGAGATTAAAGGCTTAAGCTTATCATCAAGGAGGATATTGATGGATTTGAAGTTCTTATGTACAATGGCAGGCTGAGAGGTCTCATGCAAATACCTTCCGAAACAAAGTGAAGAACAAAGTTAACAACTTTGCATAGACAAGTAGCTATAGGTAGCACGAAACCTTTAGGTTAATGGTTTAGATTTACTAAAAATTCAAAGTGATTGTAAGAGAGACTTACTCGAGGGCTTTAGCAGCTCCAAGGGCTATTTTAACACGTGCACTCCACGAGAGTTTTTTATGGATTTCATCATCGAGATGCAATGCATCATACAGAGTCGAGTTGTCGCAGTATGCATAGACAATTAATCTCTGCTCATATTCGGAACAGTAACCAATAAGCTTAACGATATTTTCATGCTGTATTTTAGAGATGAGAGAAACCATCTGAGCGAAATCATCTTCGCTTTGCTGTCTCGAAGCTGCGTTATTGAGCTTCTTCACTGCCACAACCTGCAAAGATAGATCAAGGACAGAGTAGTTAGTTCCACACTTTCACGAGATTAAGGTAGATAAATAAGCTATCTGTCCGTCATAATGAAAGTCTGGTTGAAACTCAAGAAATTTTACCTTTCCATCAGGAAGGTCAGCCCTATAAACACTGCCTAGCGTGCCATCCCCTATAAGATTATCTTGGGAAAAGCTATTAGTATATTGTTGAAGTGAAGCAACGGTGAATGACTTCACAGAACTCGGAAATGATGATGTTTGTGTCATAGCTGGAACTATTGGCGCCAATGGTATCAAAGTAATGTTTTCGTTGGAATAGTGACGAGGAGGTGGCACAGGCTGGATTGACACAGAACTGATATTGATCCCTGTCATGTCTATGGAATGAGTGTCCTTGGTCACAGTAACCGGAGCAATTTGTTTTACATCGGTCCCCCTTTTATGCTCCACATCACTAATATTAGCGGTTTTTGTAGACGTCTCTTGAGATGCTGAACAAAAAATAATATAAAATATAATATCATGTCAGACAAGTTTCTATTTTCCAGTAGAGCTAAAGACTGGCCATTTTTGGTCCTCAATTATGATGGACTAAAGGAAATTGGCTAACTAACTGACTTCGCTTCTAATAAATTCTGAAGTAGCATGCATTTGGTGTAATTTTCAACCCAATTTTCATTATCAGTGATTCGGAGAAAGTCATTGAGGTATTGGCGCAATGTTTTACAGTCATGTCAAAAAAAGGTTACGAAATGAGAAACAAGTAATTAAACAAAATTTTACTATCATGTAAGCCTCACCTATATTGCCTTGATTCTGTGTTTGGGTTACCGGATCACCATGTTTTGGCTTCCCTCCTGTCTCTTCATATGAATTCTTTGCAAACCCCTGGGTTACATTATCAGCTGCCTGTCTTCTTTTGCACCATCTTACAATACCAAACCACAATCCCAACACAACAAGAAGAAGTACAAAGACCACCAGCGCAGCAACTATTATTGTCTTTTTGGATTTTACTTTATCTGAGGACTTTGAAGGGCTTGATATATCTGAAGCCGAAGGAGCGTTGCTAGGATGCTTAGATGGCATATCTCCGGGTAGAGATTCCTCTGGCGCTCCTGCTGGGGATGCAGCTGGAGGTGATGGAAGAACGCTGGTATTGAAGGGATTTCCAGAGCCTCTGAGATATCAACGAGAATGACTGTTACACGTGAACTTACATATGACATTAACTCTGTAAGTCTGTAACATGCATGTTTGATAAGCTGAAACCTGAATACATATAGTTTCTTACTTTCTTGCCCTGTCAGATCATAAATACATGATTATATGATCAATGACATTGAAAATACAAGCTACGGACAACAATATAACCCCGGTGTCTCTAGCGCTCCAGCAAACAGCGATGTAAGGGGGGATGTTAGATGTCTGCACGACCGCACCCTTCCTCACGTGTTAAGCTGTTAACAACACGTATAGACTTTTTCCGGATAACCCATACTTTAAATTGGGTCAAGAATTGTATCAAATGACATTGCATCACAATAAGAAGAAGAGCATTGAATTTAGTGAGTCAGACATTGCCTTATTCCATCATAATCAGAACCGAAGAACATGGAGGTTTTGCTTCATTTAATGCTCTTATTAATTAACTATCGCTTGCTTTAGAGGTCGCACCTGAAATCTGGAAGGGAGAGCAGTTTAGGAGGTATAGGTCCTGAGAATAGGTTGTTCATTACATTTCTGCACAGCAGAGAACAGTTATAATTTGATTCATCACGCTTCATGTTAAATAGGGGGACATTCTCAACATCTTACAGGTTTATCAAAGGAAGGTTTTGTAAGACATCAAGCACTCCTGTAAGTTTATTATCCTGCAGAAGCCTGCAATCGAGGACCTAGATAAGTGCTCAAGACAGGAGTAAACTGGCATGTGGAAACTAGGCGCAAGACCAACACTCACAGTGTTCCTAGAGAAGATAAATTCCCCATCGATGGTGGCAAAGGACCACTTAAGTTGTTTCCTGAAAGATCCCTGAACCAATAGACATGATAAGCAACAGCACAAAAGAAAAGATACAGCATAAATGTTGAAGGAAGCTTGTCCATATAGAACGGTTCCTTACAAATTTATCAGTCCGCTGACTTGTTGAAAGCTATCAGGTATCTGTCCTGTCAAATTATTCTTGTTCAAGGACCTGAGAATGTAGCAGCCAGATTTAGAGGAGTTCAGTAAACTAATTTCCACATCATCGCCTTCGACAAAAGTAGGGATTTTCTAAGATAAAACCAAGTCTTTTTTAATATATCATGGCTTGCAATTCACTTTTTTAAATGTTAAAATTTGTCACTTTTAATTGATTATTACTCGTCAATGATTTGCTAAGCCATCGACATAATCATCAAATACTCAACAATAAGAATCTTATCATGACACTCTTAAACGTCAAAAAATCCAAGTTTTAGTACATAAAACTATTCATTAAGTTTCGTGGTATAATAAACAAATTTAAGAAAGAGGGGCATATTATAGAAACTGAAGAAAAAAGTACCAACGAAAAATTCAGCGAAGCTTACAGGTCTGTCAACTGGGTCAAAGCAGACAAGTCGGGAATGCTTCCAGTAAACTGGTTGGCAGATAGGAAGCTAAAACAAAGGATAACGATAATAATGTCAAAGACTTAGTAAGCACTATGAAGATAAAGCTCGGGAATCATACAAGAGTTGCACTGCAAACATAACAACCAGAAGGAAAGATGTACATACAAACTTCTCATTGTCGGAGGCAGATTTGCGGGGATGGTACCTCCAATATGATTGCCGCTGAGATCTCTGATTTATGAAATTAGCTTGGCATTAGCAACCGTCAACTACATTCATTTAGACTTCTCAAGTACTTAATATGCTGACGCCCAAGGAAGTAGAACTCACATTGATATGATTGAAGCGAAAGAATTCAAAGTGGTGCCCAATTGTCCTCCCAAATTAGCAGAAGTTAACGATCTGTATCAATCAACCGAACTCAGATACTTTCTTACACCTATGTTACATCTTTATATCTATAATTTAGTGTAAATAACTAGACTTACATTCCAGTAATATTTGTGTTGACACAAAGTACGCCTTGCCAACCCTCCGTACATGGGTCTCCTCCCAATGGAACCCACCCAGGGAGCGGAGGACTTCCAAGTGCAGCATATAAATTATTTATAGCCGATACTGTGGCACCAAAAATCTCAAAGTTAAAGAAACAACAACATTGTAAGCTCCTAAGCACTACAAATTAACAGATATATGGAGACTTATTGCCCTTAACTAGTAAAAACCATCGACAACAAGAACAATAACCAGGCTAAAATCCCACCAATAGAGGATCGCAAATGGTCAAGATGAATGCCTAACCAGTTTGACAAGCGAAAGAACAATAACAACATTGCATAACCATGTGCAAATTAACAAATGTAGCTAGTTTCACCTCCAATATTCCCAGAGTTAAACAAACAGCAACACTGATAATCCTAAGCACTACAAATCACCAAATATATGCAGACTTAAGGTCGAAACAAATGCGATGCTAAATGATACAGAGTAGTTCCAAAAATGAAAGAAAAACAACATTGGACAAACAAGTGAAGATTAAGACATGTATCATGTATGTAGTCTTATAATCCCTAACTAGCTAGTCATAAAAATACTCAAGTAGGCACCAATAAAGTGTCTCAGAAGGTCTATATGCAGTGGCAGCACAAGGGAGCGAGCAGTCACCACCCGCGCAATAGAAAAACTAAAGAAATTGATACTTGTTTTCTAGTTTACCTTATTTCATAACCAGTTCACCTTCCTAAGGTCAAATTATGGTTCCGTCACTAACAATATGTACATAGGTTTACCAATAACAAGGACCATACATTTTTTTGGAGCATGAGGGCACTTTTAATACTGACGGAATTCAAACCGAGATCATGGGCAATACACCTAAAACTATTGTTTGTACAAATGAAACTAGTTGTTTACCCAAAACAAGTATGAATAATGTTTCCAAAGACTTAACAACCAATAACACCATATTTATGAAAAACAAGGAAAAAAAAGCAGAGATTTACCATCACTGGGGTCTGTTTCTCCGGAACAATACGACATTGTTATCGACATCATTATCACCATCATCAACCAAAATGTCCATTTTTTATGAACCTTCAAATTCAAAGATTCCATCTTTTTTACCTTCTCTTTACTAGCCTAAGATTTGCTCATACCACTGCAATGAAACTCCACACAGAAATCAATCAATCAATCAAGTAATAATACAAATATTAAACCAAAAAAAAAAAAAACAATAAGAAAACTTGCATTTCATCTTTATATAATTGAAGTTCATCGAACATTCAATAAAGTAGAATAGTAAAGCAAAAAGGCAAAAAGTAAGCAGAACCCAGAAACATATTCATGTTGAATCAACATAAAGTTATGTAAAAAAAAGTAAACCTGGTGAAATCAAGTTCAAATCTTTCACAAATTACAGAATGACTGTTCAGTCACAGTAATAAACGAGTGTTTAACCAATAAAATTACCGTCTCACACGGTCTCACACTGTAAGACGATGTTACACGATAATTATCGTAAAGCTTTAGTCTTGGGAAACTTACAAAAGAGTGAACAGGAAATAATCAAATTTTAATTACAATCAAGTCCAAACCTTTCACAAATTATTTTTTTCTTGAATATCACCCCTTATGAGTAAGAGTAATGACTTTACCGGGTAAACTAGCTAACAGTATAAACGAGTGTTTAACCAATAAAAGGACCGACTGTAAGACGGTTTTACACGATAATTATTGCGAAGTTTTGGACAAGGGAAACTTACAGAAGAGAAAGATAATGAAGTTAGAAGCATGCACAAGTTATGAAGAGCAAGTAAATGAAGTGTGGAAGCAACTTAAGAGAATTTCTCAAAGTTGTTCCCAAAATTCTTGAGAATTTAGTAACAAGACAACTAAACAAGGCACAGATCAAAAGGTGTAAAGAAAATGGGTCAAAAATATGTCAGAAATACTCTGAAGTAACCCAAAAAAGTTGGGATGTATACGCTCTTCTTGAGAGTTGAGACATGAAAATGCTTTGTTTCTTTTGTTTTTTGTTCCCCAAAACACTTTCCACTTCTGTTTGTCTCTCTGTTTAGAAGGGGCAACAAATTACAAACGGCTAAATTCATTGTTGTACTATTTGGTACTGTACTAATTATTAAGCTATTAGCCTATTATTAATACGATTTTTAAGAAGAAAATGAGAGAACGTCATTGAGCGGTAAGGATCATCTGTTTCATTTGGCGTCTCATTCTGTGTCCCACTTCATACACATGTGACGCATCAACACATTAGCATAGTTGTTGTATAATTTTTATTTGTCGTAAGTGATGTGTCGGAAGATAAGTGGTGTGACACACAGAATGAGACACAAATATGGGACAGATGATCCTTACTGGTCATTGAGTAGTAACGTATTAAGTATTAGAGCTAGTGTGACCAAAGATTACGGGTTCAAATCCTGTTAGCTTTAAATATCTCACAAAGTGTAATTTTAATATATGGTACGGGGGTTTGTGCAATAACCACTCTTTAAGCTCAGTGGGCTTCGAGTGAGGGGACGTAATAGGATATAAATATAATAGTTTGGTCTTAACCATCACCCTAAAATTTTGGTTGAAATGGTTCATCTATCACATAATATAGGGACCAATAAAACAATGAAGCGTATATAAAATATGTGATAGGGTAATACCAAAATTTGAAACCTCTGTCGGCTATTGCTGGTGAACCGTTTTAAAATTTTATAGTTAGGCCTTGTTCTTTTGGGTATAAAATCACTCTCTTTAAGTTCCGTTCTGTACTTATAAGTTCAGTTGAAAAGAGTTTAGCTTCTATAAGTTTAGTTCAACCCTTATAAATTCAATTCGGAAAAATTATGCTCCTACAAGTTCAGTTAAGTTTGTATAGGTTTATCTCAGAATAGTTGAGCTTCTATAATTCAATTAAGTTTCTTAAATTCTATTTGGAAAAGTAAAGCTCCCAGTTCAAAAACGTTAAAGCAAAATTATGTCAAAAAATTAAGCAAAATCAATTCAGAAATTTTCTATGTCTCAAGATGTTGGGAGTGCACGGTTGCTTATTTGCAGAAGGAGTGGAGACTCAGATTGTATCCCGATTGTTCACTAATTTCTTGTAATTGTTTTAAGCTTAATAATAATAATTGCACTTTAAAAAAAAAAAAAAAAAGTAATATCATTGTCCCGCTCATTTGTTTACCTTTAGTGCTTGTTTGTTTACCCACAAAAATCCCATGAATTCCAAAATCCCATGAATTGCATTTTTTGGATCTCGTTTGGTTACCCCCAAAATTTTAAAATGGGGGAGTTTCCAACTCCTACATGATGTAAGAGTTTAATTACCTAGTCCCTCCTAGGTAATTGGAAACTCCTCCATCATTTCCCCACCCAATTTACCCATTTACCCTTAAAAAAAGATGTTATTCAGATTATATAAGGATAT
>VHZZ01000071.1:81920-119962 GCA_009801015.1 Silene noctiflora | reverse complement strand
ATATTAAAAATATTACATAGTATCTTTGTTATAATCTTGAAAGATTTTATAATATACTTTCCTAAAATTAAAAAAGATGATGTGGACGCTCTAATATCGCTCGAAAAAAGCCTCTTTTAATAATATATATAGATTTTAGGTGGGGTGGGTCGGGCTGAGAACGGCACTAAAATGAATCCGGGCTGGAAAATGGGTTGGGCTGAAAAAATTGGGCCCGAGCCCGGTACTGATAAAAATCCGGGCTGTGCTGGAACCGGTTGGGCTGCATTTTTTGGGGCTGTGGAACCGGGCTGGGCCGCACCGTTTAACAACTCTAGTAAGTGTAGTTCATTGATTTATAAGGTATTCACTTTCGTTATATGTTTTTAACGGGAGTTATCTTCACATATTGAGTCTAATGGTTGAGACTTGAGAGGAGACCAAAGTTACCAGAGAGGCCACTCTCCAAGTCCAAGATGGACTATGATTTCATAGAATTTTGGTTGGATATAGGACAAGCAAAATTTTGGGTCAAATCCTTTAAACGGATCTTTTCTAGGCTATGACGATTTTTCTTGGGCTTGATCGTACGTTCATGGCCAAAAGATGTCCGTTCGGTCAGGCTAGTTCCCTTTAAACATTAGTTAAAGGTCTTGACATACCTTATTTCTATATGACTTAAACTGAACTGAAGTAATATCAGTATCTATCACTATAATTATACGTAATTTATTTTCGCAGTACGTATTTTACTCGTTACAGTACTTTTTACGCAATAGTTTCCATTCACATACCCTTTACTAAGAAAAACCATCATTCGCCCATTTCTCTCAATTTTTTGTCGAGTGAACATTTCGATCAATCAAATTCCTTTGATTATGAACTCTAAATTGAAGGTAAAACATATGCTTAACTCATTAAATGCAATTATTGAACAACTATTTAAGTGATCCACTTTTTAAAAAGCAATCTACTTATTTTATGATATGTTTTRGGGTTTATTAGGGCATTTGATTTGGTGGTTGGATGGTGGTCCGAGGACGGCGCAGGCAGAGAGTCGGACGAACGTGTGACTGGTGGAGGGACAAGGGCAGCGATGCGACGGCAGAAGGCCAGTGGTCAACGCGGTAGTACAAGGGGTGGTGCTAGGGCCGTGGAAGAGACGGCGTCCATCGAGGCGGTTAGTGGGTGGCGCGGCATGGCAGCCGCAAATGAATACAGTAAGTCAGGGGTGTGTGGTACAATTAATGCCTTGAATAAGAAGATATTGGTGGCCAAGAGGGACGTTAGTATACATGATCTTCACATTGTTCAGCGTATTTTTTTATTCTTTCTTTTTGCCATTGACGGTTGGATGCAAGAAAATAGAGGAGAGAAATGAGAAGGGTAAGATCGGAAATAGCGTACTACGTGAGTAAAAAACGTACTGCGAAAATAAACAGATTCTTAATAAGCATTGTATGTATATCTGTTATCCCATATTAGAATGAGACAATTATATAGAATAAGCTTAATTTATCAAGTTTTAATTCCCGTTACTCTTAAAGATAAATGATCGAGATTATAAAAAAAGTGTTGTAAAAATGTAAATGACACATTCTTTTCATCAATCTTGCAAACTTATTTTTGCAAACACATTTCTAATCGTGAAACTAGAATATAAAATCATTTTCTCTGTCTCTTCTAAAAATATCTTCACAATTAAAAATCTCATACCCACCTTGCACCCGCACTATCATGTACTCCGTACAAGTTAAAAAAAATCCGTTTAAAGGTGAACGTGTATGTAACATCGATTTTTTTCTTTTCCAAAATGACTTTTTATGAGATTGTTTTGATATAGAGGAATCATTCATTAATAAAATGTCATACAACACTTACAAATGATATCTATAATAAAAAAGCGAATTTATTAAAAACCAAAGAAAAATAATTTTCTTGCTAAAACAATAAATATCTCCACCATCTTAACTTATTGTAAGAGTTATGGTCGGCTAAACTTTTTTTCACCGAATACACTTTGATTAACCATATCTCTTGGCCTTGAGTTTAGAAAAGGCTGATTTCTTTGTCCAAATTTATCGTTTTTACAAAATTTTTTATTTGAAAGAAAAAGGTCAATACTTCCTGAAGTTCATAGCCAAGAATTATAGTCAACTAAAAATCTTTAGTTTACAAAGAAGGGTACACCGGAAAAAATGAAAAACACAAATGCATGGTTCAAAATCTCGGTCGAGTTGTATATTACCTGCCGCGTAGAATCAGATTTTCACCCTACTGATACGAAATATCGCCTGAAAAATCATCGAAATTCGAGATTTACCGCGATCCGTCCACAACGACAGATTAAGGACCAGTTATACCGTTACCACAAATTAAGATTTTAAATCATGTACAAGCCCACAAAGGTATATGTAAACTATCCCGAGAACTGCGAGAAGAACATAAAAAAGTTCGTTGAAGATAATAGGGAGTTAGTTCGAACTCCCCCACCCACATAAAATGCATCCACCACGATTAACACCTCTCCTCCGCCACCTCACCAACCACCATCACCGCACCACCACCGCTACAACCACCACAACACTCTCTCTCCTCCACCACTACCGCCATGAATCAACCACCACAACATCGCCGCCTCCGCCGCCGCCATCACCGCAAACCCTAGAATCTCTCCGCCGCCGCCTCGCTGCCGACGCTCCAACCCTAACCGACTTCATCCGAGGCGGCGATTCGCCGTACTCCGTCGAAGTCGGTACGAAGAAGAATCCATTACCGAAACCTAAGTGGATGAAGGAAGCGATTCCTGGAGGTGAGAAGTATACGAAGATTAAGAAGAAACTTAGGGATTTGAAATTGCATACTGTTTGTGAAGAAGCGAAGTGTCCGAATTTAGGTGAGTGTTGGTCTGGTGGTGAAACTGGTACTGCTACTGCTACGATTATGATTCTCGGTGATACTTGTACTCGCGGTTGTAGGTATGATCTTATGATTTGCCGAATTTTGATTTTTGATTGTTTGAGGTTCGGATTCTTACTTGCATTTTTGTTAAGATCGATTCGTAGTCTAAATTTGAGAGTTTGACCTTTGATTTGTGCTAAATTATGATTTTTGATGTGGAATAATAAGAATATGGTGATTTGAATTAAGAGAATTGGATACGGAGATTTTTCTGCTGAAGTTTTGAGCTGTTTAGTTTGATTTTACGTTTAGTCGGAATTGTATACTGTTTGTGAGGAGGCAGAGCGGCTGAATTTAGCTGAGTGTTGTTCTGGTGAGACTGGTACTGCTACTGCGGTTGTAGGTGTGATCGAATTTTCAATTGCGATTTTGCTTTGGGCCGTGGAAGTTTTTTGAGCTGGATTTGTGACGATTTGTAGCGTTAATTTGAGTGTTTGAGGTTTGATTAGTGTTGGATTATGAGTTATGGTGTGAATTAGAGTGTTTGAGCTTTGATTTGTATTGAATTATGATTTATGGCGTGAATTTTTGTGTTTGAGCGCTTTGAATCGTGTGAAATTATGATTTATGGCGTGAGTTTGACATTGGCTTTGTGTTTGTGGCAGCCTGGATGAAAAGTTTTGTTTCTGCTAAGCAAAGCAAAGCCGCAACCTATTACTTGCACAGTTGCGTTCTTGAAAAAACATATATTTCAACCAAAGACTGTGTTTAAAATCTTCATGTGATGCTCTTGCTGGTTGCTTAATAGACTATAAATGTGGAAAGCTTCAGGGTTTCGGGTGCATGAGTGCATTTATTTATCAATATTATTTTTTCAGCTGGAGCTATTATTTTCTGTAGACTGGATTCATCAGATTCTGTCTAGGCATTACTCAAACTCTCAAAGTTTAATTGGATGTGCTAAGATTGATAGTTTGAGCTGTGATGAGACCTTTGTTGAGGTTTCTGAGCAGATTGAACGAGTCCGCTAGTTATAAGCCTGACGGTGATGACATTATGAAATACAGATTTTACAAGTAGGTTAATCCTGTTAAGTTAGGATCTTTGGAGGCATTGGGTAATTATAATGAATGGGGGACGTACGGGGTTCTGATTGATCTCTTTCTATGTTTTATTTGGTCACTGGCTTAGTGAAGGCTTAATCTACGGCTGCCTTCGGTTGAATAATTAAGTTTGATTAGAACTTTGGCTTTGTGTGGAGGCTGAACTTGAATAGAAATAATTTCCATAACCAATGTAAGCCTTGTTATAGTCGAACATTTTGAGTATTATAATGAACCAGCTGAAAGTGCTATACAAAACTCATTTTGCTAGTGAATGATTTGCAGCAGGCAATGAGAAAACATGTGGGATATACTGAATATGTACCGTACATGGCATAATTTCGTAGCCTATAGTATGGAAATTCATTTGGCCTTTATTTGTTAGCTGTAGTGAGTTGGTTACTAAGGGCTTCAGTTGTGAAATCTGTATAAGCAATTGGTGTGTGTTGCTTGAAAAATTTAGCTTGTAGCAGTAAGTCTGAATCTGTTACTGCATTTGATATATTAAGTTTGAAGCCTTTAGTTATCAGTCGGTACAGTCTGAAGATATTATTTACTGGTGGCATGGGAGCTATGCTATGGTAAAGTTGTGATGAGAATGTCTTTCCATTTCACAAAATGGGATAATAGATGTCATTTTCTGAGAAGGCCAGTAAAATGAGTTAACATCTATTGTTTGGATTGACTTAGTGTTTTTTTCAAAATTTTAGTAATATTTATCCTGCTTTCCTGAAATGTGTTGCTTCTCAGGTTTTGTAATGTCAAGACATCCAGAACTCCTCCCCCACCAGATCCAGACGAGCCAAAGAATGTGGCAGAGGCCATTGCCTCATGGGGCCTTGAATATGTGGTGATTACAAGTGTTGACAGGGATGATTTACCTGACCAGGGTAGTGGTCATTTTGCTGAAACTGTGCAGAAGTTAAAGATTTTGAAGCCAACTATGCTGATAGAAGCCCTTGGTAATGGGAACTTTTGAGCCGTTATTTTTTAATTGTGCTGTGTAGTTTCACTGATACTGCTGTTTGTCACCATGCGTCTTGTTATTTAAACTTAAAGCATATGCTACTGTGTGTCCCAAATATACAACTCAAGACTTGAGTATCACGCTTTAACGACATTTGTGTTCATGTATTATATGATTCCTTATTCCTTGATAATCGTTGTAGAAAAGAGTCAGAGTTAGGGCAGTTACCTTTTGTTCTCCTCAATTCATGTTTGAAAAATATTAAACACAAGAATAGTTTAATTGCATTACTTAATGATGCTAATTATTGTTTAGCTTTGTATAACACATCTATTAAGCTTAATGCTTTTTATACTACGGAGTACTAAATAATTCACAGCAACCTGCCTGTTTTTTTACATTTGCAGATTTTCTATAATTTTCAATCTTGATCTCTTTCTTTTCCCCTTGTTCTCATTACTCCTATAGTCCTGTGCTTCTATCGTTCTATAATGTTTTCCAACTTCTGCAGTTCCTGATTTTCGTGGAGACCCTGCTTGTGTCGAGAAAGTTTCCGTATCTGGACTTGATGTTTTTGCCCACAACATTGAGACAGTTGAAGAACTTCAGAGTGTAGTTAGAGATCGCCGTGCTAATTTTAAGCAGTCTATTGATGTTTTGAAATTGGCAAAAGAATATGCTCCTGCTGGTACCCTAACAAAGACATCAATCATGTTGGGCTGTGGTGAAACACCTGAACAAGTGGTGAGCACTATGGAAAAGGTGAGAGCTGCTGGTGTTGATGTAATGACCTTTGGTCAGTATATGAGACCTACAAAGCGCCACATGCCAGTGTCCGAGTACATCACTCCTGAGGCTTTTGAAAACTATAGAGTTCTTGGAATGGAAATGGTATGCTTTTGCTCTACTGAATTTGTTAGCCTCTTGAGATTGAAAAATTGCAGTATATTTAACTATTTAAGTAAGATTCAGTGCTATTAAGGGGCTGTTGTAGATTGTTTTTAGATACGTTGGTATGAAGCTAGTTCCCAAACTAAGTTACTCATGTATCCAAGTTTGTGAAAAAAATAAAATATGCAGGAGACTTGGTAACCCGATTTTGTTTTGCTCACCGAATTTTCGGTTTGATTGGATAGGATCGGTTCCGTCTCATCAAATTTTGGGTTCTATTGGTTTGAGTGTGGATGGTTCTGGCCAGATTTCTCTGGTAGGGGGGCCTTTTGCCTGCTCTAACACCTACTGGTTTGAGAGCGCGTGTGGTGACTAATAATTTGCAGTGCTGGTATTGAATGTATTAGTTGCCTGAAAGAACATCAATTTTCAGAAACGAACAGAATATAGGGTTGAGTTTGTAACCGAATTTGTTTTAGGTCAATAAATGCCTGAGATCCTTTCTCCCAAGGATGGCAACTGGCAAGGGTACTAGTAGATATTTACATTTATGATGTGTACCCCTCTTAAATTGATATATTTCTCATATTTCTTTTTTTTTTGAAAGTGTAGTTGTCGAGCTCATTGTCAATTGATTGTTATGCAGGGATTCCGGTATGTGGCTTCTGGTCCCATGGTACGATCATCATACAAAGCAGGTGAATTCTATATCAAGTCAATGATAGATGCAGATCGAGGAACCTCATCCTCTGCTGCTAACAAGATTTCAAGCGTCTGACATCTGACAGGTTATACTATTAATTGAATATTTATGATTTTGATTTCATATCAATTGATTATCCTTTTTTTTTTTTTTTTGGTTTCATGTTGATAACCTTAAAACTGTATACAAGAAATAAATCAGCGCATTATTTTTCCTGTATACTCAAGCTGTGAAACAGGTTTTCCCCTCTTCCCTTCTTTATCTGTTGTCCGTCAAGGTAGACTACGTCTAGTTCTCATCTACTCACCTCCTGTCCCACGCACGTTAGGGCCCTTTTAGATCTTGATGGAACTGGACTTGAGAACTATAGTAGAATTTTGCTATTGTAAATTTGATTATTATTTTGTCTGTAATTTCCTGTCTCCAGTTTGCTGGCCTAAATGATAAATAACCCCTTTTATTCCGACAGTTTCGCATCCAGTGAACAACCCCTCTACTATTATTTGTTAGTTCTAATAAAATTTCATCGGTTTAACACTTCTATCATAGTTTTGCACCTTGCGAATATTTTGCTTGATAAAATGAGTGCAAAATCAAGATGTTCCGGGGTCATCCAGAGAGAGTCTTGGTGTTTTCATCACAGTATTATATATAGACTGGTTTTTTGAAGCAGTAGAGATATGTGTCATATGTCTTTGTTTACATGCCAGCAAGTTCGTAAAGTTAACTGTTTAGCATAAATATTATGTGCACAGGTCTCCCTAAAATTGAGAGGCGAGATTCACTTTAGGTTTTTGGTAATAACAGCATCATGCTCTCCCTACTGTTTGTCTAACCCGAACCATGACCGGGTTAACTCGAGTAGTAATTCTAGTGTCTGAGCTTCACTTGATATCATCTGTGTAGGGAAGATTGATCTGTACAGTTTACTGTTAGCACCATTATACTGCATATTAACTTCTTGTGTGCATGTTTAGCTTAGAGAAGTGGTCCGAACTCAATTTCCGGTCCCAGATTAAGAATTGGCCATCTTTGTCTCTTAAGGGGATTCACTTGGATTAAGAGTATTGCTAGGAAAATATGTGGCGCCGGTGATTAAACTATAATAGTGGAAAGGAGATTAAGGTAGGCGAATTACAACCCACACCTTGACGGTAATCGACTAATCGTTACCCAACTCTCCTTATGGTGACAAGGTATCCACCCTTCACCGCCATCTTTCTTTTGTTTCGAGTTTCATTATCCTATTCACTGACTTATTCACCACTGTAAAAATACCGGAGTCTTTATCACCTTTAGGCTTTAACTATCCATCAGCATCTCTATGTTGAATTTTTTGATACCGATATACCTACTGACAAAGAGCAATTACATACACGTTTTAAATTTCGTTTCCTGGTAGTAGCTGTTTTGGCCTTATATTCCGTAAATTCTTAAATGTATTTTTTACCGAGTTTTAATATCATCTCTAATTCTCTATGTATGTATGTGTATGTATGTGTGTGAGGGGATGATACCGAAATTCGGTAACACTGGATACAGTGATCTGTCCTAAAAAGAAGGGAGAGGAAATCGAAAAGGGAATTGACACGCCCTAAACGTAATCTGTCTGTAAACACACGCAAAGAATATGCAGTAGTCTGTAATCTTTAATAATAAAAACACCATAACGACAAAATTAAAGGTTAGTTTTTCAAATCCACATTTCGGATTTCAGATTTGCATGCCTCATTAGTTTTAAGAAACTTCTTTTTTTACCTTCTCGAGCTCTTCCCCATTTTAGACTTTTATGGTTTTATTATTATTTATTTATTTACTAGACATAAAACACAGGCTCACATGCTTCCAACTTTGAGTGGTTTTTTTAGGGTTTGTTACTTGTTTGGTCTTAGATTAGCTTTAGATACTACTCCATCCGAACCGGTCAATATTTATCTATTACCATTTTGGGGTGTATTAGTTAATAGTTATCTATTTTTTTGTGGATTTTTGTGAGGTATCTTTAGTGGAGGCGTATGTTTTGTGTGGTCTACAATTACTCATTTTTATTTCCTTGATCTTTATGCCAAAAAAATAAAATAAATAACTATTGATGGAAACGGAGAGAGTATTAGTTTAGAGGTGGCAATTATTAACACGACACGAACTCAACATGAAGTTAGCGGGTTAGGGTCAAGACGTTGTGACTCATTTAAGTAATTGGGTTGACACGGACACGATACAAAACTTAAATGGGTCAGGTTAGGGTTGGACTCTTTTGACACGAACCTGACACGAATAACCCATTTATTAAAAAGTGTCATAATATATTTAGGTTAAATCAATAATCCAACCAAACACCTTACAATTACAAATAAGCATTTTCATTCATTATTTTTGGGATAATAGGGTTATAAAGCTTAACTTATTTAATCAGTTTATTGGGTTAAACAGGTTAATTGGGTTAAAAATGACCTGCTAAAAGATAAATGGGTTAAACAATCGGGTTGGGTTATTGAAAAATTAAATGGGTTGGGTTGGGTTAGGGTTGAAATAAATGACCCGTTTATATAATTGGGTCGGGTTAGGGTTGGATAGTGGTGACCCGTTTAACGTTGACACAAACACGAACACAACACGACCTAATCTGTTTGTCAGGTCTAATTAGTTATTTAATTCAATCTCTTGCGTTTGGAAATGGTTGGTCAAAGGGTCAAGTCTTAGAGATTCAGAAAGTCAAAGCTACGAACTGTATTCAACCAAATCTACAAGACCTAGTAACCTAGTGGGCTACTGTGGTTCCCCTTGCTGGTCCAAAGTCTTAGCCATGTTACTATGTTAGTTGTGAATACTAAATTTGTGTTAATACTTTGTTCCTTAAATTGGAACTTGAATTCTCTTAGTGCCTTAATTCTGAAAATCTATTTCTTTTTTTCACAAGAAATAAGGAAATAGATTTCGACAACACAAAATACATTACCTCACATGTAAATGAATTTGGAAAAAAAAATAGAGGATAAGAGGGAGTATATGAAATTCAGCATGAATATTGAAAAAAGTGTAATTTTAAATTACTTCATCTGTTCCGATCATTTGTTGTTTTATTCTATTTTGGGGATCTCGGTCAATTGTTGTCATTTCTATTTTAAAAATGAATTTATGAGCAATTGGATCATTCACATTATATTTGGTCCTCCTATTATTTAGTAATTGCCTAATTGGCTCCCTCTTCTTTCCTTCATCTTTGTGCCAAAACCAAAAGTCAGCAATTAACCGGGTTATAGGGAGTAATATAGTATTTATAAAATAAAATCTTGCTATTTGTTTAAATTTAACAAAATACAAAGTTGAATTTTTTGTTTACTTAGAACCAGTATATATAAACTCTCGTTATCTCAATTATTTCGTTACGTTTTTCTTATTTGGCTATTCGAGTCAAATTTCTATATTTTCGTTTTAAGCACTTAATACCTCCACCTTCTGTATTGAAAACACACTTTTTCTCATTCTCCTCCATCGCTATGTCAAAAGTAAACGTAAAAATTTGTCAACGTCGACTCGCCGAGGGAATATGCCACAGCAATCCAAAACATGACTGGTAAACTTTTTAACAGATTGAGAAAATGTTAATCCCACACGTTATATAGACAAGCAAGCCATATTGGGGTTATTTCATGTGATGGTGGAACAAGCAATGTGACTATGTGAGGTAACAAGGGAATATAGTCAATAAAGTAAAAATTGTATGAAAATGGTAATTACCCGATCTTTGCTTCCATTAAACAAGGCTGACGTTATTAGTAATTTTCAAGGGTAAAAAAAAAAAGTAACAGAGATAAAGTATGAGATATGCTAATGACATCCACTAAATATACAAAAGTTGGTACTATTTGTACATCAGTCACCAGCAGTTAAGGCAGTAATATCCAGTGGATACGACAATACACTTTGATATATTTACCCATCATGACCAATTTATCTATTACGTACAAATTTAACCAGGAGAATCTTAAGTTTGAGTCTAAGTTTGATACTGTTCAATACCGGTTCGGATTCTCTTCATTTTCTCAAAAGTAATGGATGTATATTTTGTATCAACAATTCGGATTAAATATTGTGATGATTCAATGTTTATAGTCGTTTTAATGGATGGTGAGAGAAAATATATTAAAATATGGGTATATTAGAGAAAAAAAATGGAGAGAAAGAAATGAAGACGATTCAAATTCATTCAACCTGATCTATCCAGAATTAGATTCGGACTCTTGAAAGGTAATAAACCTTCATTTCTTTCGAGGAAATGGAGGAAATGGAGAGGTTCTTTTCCTTAGAAATTGCCCATATTTCATTTTTGCTGATTTATTAGAATTGTCTCATTTCGATTTAGAGCATGTTTTTGTTAATAAAATTCTGCTCTTTTATTGGTGAGAACCCACATGCCACAACCCGACTCACAACCTTAACCCTTGTACATAAAATAAGGCATTTTTGAAGAATCGGATGGAGTATCAAATATCAGTAATTAATTAATTATAATCTCAACTTTTAAAATTACATTTTCTTTATGGTATTGGCTCCAAGCTATATTGTGTCAATGTGTCATCTATAGTTATAGTTATTCAACATAAAAATCAATCATATTACTAAATCTAGCATTACCACGGAATTATTGAAACTGTCCGTGTTTATTGAATGTGAAAACGATGATTTTATGGGTGAAAATATAAACATGATACGAAACATGTTTAAATAATTCAAAGTAGCGAATAGTTTGAAAATACCGAAACAGTATTAGAAATGAAAGACATGTTAATTTATGATTCCTCTTGTTAATGTTTCCTTTATTTTACTTTTCATCAATAGTTGTCTTTTTGATGAAAATGAGTTGTATTATACTTTCAACTTTAATATATGAGGCGATCAGCCCTACTAACCCTTGGTTGTGCCGAGTGCCGACTCTTATCTTGTCATGTGATAGAATGAAGAAATTTTTTGAGGTTGGCTTATGCTAATCCAGCTAGATGAACTATTAGCTTAACTAGATGGATTTTCAATATATAGCATGGGAGTAATATTTTAGTACAAATCCAAAAAATAATTATTTATACAATGCAAAGACTTCCAAGACAGGTCCCATTTTTCTCACCATTCACTCCTCATCTATCAATTAGCAATGTCCTATATCCCTTATTCCCAATATTTTGAAACATATCATCAATGATTATCTAGTTCCTCTTATTGGTGGGAATCACATCGTCAAGCGAGAATAAGGGTTAGTTCAAATGGTAAGAGTTTTCTTACTCCAACCATGAAGTTGGGGATTCAATTTTTACCCGCAACATAGTACACTCATTTGAACCAAAAATAAAAATATATGCTATCTACAAGGACATGCCATGTACAAGAGCAAGCACAATGGGAGAGCTTAGGGCACTAGCAATAGGAGGTTTGTGAAAGGTTTGTAAGATGACATGTCCTCTATTTTTGAGGTTTGTCTACAAACCCTCTATTGCTAAAGATAAATGTTGAATTTTGTAGTTAAGAAGGGTTACTATGTAGTATACCGGTTTGTGGAAAGAGGTAAGAGAGAGAGTGGGTCCCTTGTATAAACCTTAAAAGAAGTTTGTTTATTGTTGGTAAGAGGTTGGTTGTAAAAAGGTTTGTATTTTTGATGATTTGATATTTGACAAACTTTAAAATGGGTTCTTCTATCGTGGATGCCCTTATGCTAATCCAACTAGGTGAACTAGTACGAAGTATTTCGCTTTATATAGAGTTTTTCATATATCATTAAGTTCTTCACATATTAGGAACTCGGGATTATAACTTGGGAGGTCGAAAATTTTTGACAAAGACAAGCAATTAAGACCATAAGATAAATTTTAAAAAATCTCAAAAATTTGATTAAAAATTTCGGAGTTCTTATTTTTCCGCTAACCTTCCTCGCTCCACCACTAACTACATTCGATCCTCACCCCATACTCAGCTGAAGATAAGCCAAGGGAACCAATCCAAAAAATGGATTGCGCAAAATAGAATGACAGGTCACATTAATAAAAGGTAATGAGTCCTTTACATTTTGGCAATGTTGAAACAAGCCATTAATGTGAAGGGCAATTGAAAAGGACAAGGCCATGCAAAAAACACAGAGGAAACAACGTACTATATTATAAAAAGAATAATGTAAGTAACTATGTAGAATATTATTTTTATTATTAAAAACAAATTTTTGTTTAAGACGGATGTATCAGTCTTATGTTTAAAACAGGTTAAATAATATGCATACGAAGTATAAGCCAAAAGCAAAATGTATAAGAAAAAACAACCAACTTGTTCTATATGTCCGAGTAGGATGATATTTAACTAATTTTAATATTGAGACGGATATATCCGTCTTATGGGAGACTGAGTAATATATTAAAACAAAGAGTATGTAAAAAGGAGGAGAAATCAATGTATGTATAGTAATGGAATATGTAAAAGCAAAATGACTTTAAAGATGATGACAAAAACTTATCAATGAAGAGTTACATTCCAATGAACTACATCTTCACCAATTGCATTCTAATGAAGACAAATTTTTATAAGCTCAAAAGAGGCACTTTGAATTGATGGATCATTGAGATTTAATTTTTTTTTTTTTTTTTTTGAAAAATTTTGATGTTAAATTGTTTATGGACCCATAATGTTTTGTAGTGCAATTTTAGGTCCATCTCTTATTATATGTATTAATCACTCGATTTTTAAGATAATTTACGTGTTTTGTTTTGGTTATCTTTGTATTCCGATAACTTTTTACCTTTGCGTGTGACGCAGTAGGAAGAGATATTAACGATCAAGGAAAGAATAAACGCAAAAATAATAATTTGCACATGAAAAAGATATAATAACTTTTGTATAACTAAACTGAATGCAAATAAATGATTAAGATGTTTATATAAAGAAAACCTAAAGAATTGATCGAGATTGGAGAAATATATCGCATACAGTCATACACATCTACAATGGTTGAGCTAGGGAGCTAGTACGGGAAATAAAATCAATCTAGATTAAATAATTAAGACACTTGTATAAAGAAAACTTAAAGAATTGATCGAGATTCAAGAAAACACATCATACAATGGCTAAGCTAGGGGGACTAGTAAAGGGAATAAAATCGATTTTTTTCAAATTTACCTTATATACCATTACCTGTTCACTATCACTACAAATTTTCGCACCCATAATTCAAATCCTAACTCCGTCACTAATCCTATATCTTTCATTTTTAGGATATTCTGCATGGTGGAGAACATAGGTGGTGGACTCCATACCATAAGTGTGTAATCACGTTGTAATTACAATTAGAAAAAGAGACGCATTAATTTATCTAATGACACAAAAAGAGAGTATTTATTTATGAATTATGATACGAATTGATTAAGAGTTTTATTTGTTTTAGGACCACTTTCTTGTTTTAGTTTACAATCAATGATCATCCATCAAACAACATCATTAGATATAGGGTTGAATTTTTCCCGATCTTATAATGAAGTTAATCATGGTACCAAATTATATGTTTTGAAGTTAAAAAGTTAAGCAAATGAAGGTTCGACACATCGACCTAATCGACGAAGAAAATATTGATTTCTTTCTTTCTTTTCATTTAATTAAAATATCGCTCACAGAAGAAAATAAATTTAAAAATCAAAGGAATCAAAAGCAATATAAATTTTGTAGTTCATTGTAAGTATATATGTTTAAATCTTTGTTCATGCATTAGCTACATTTTGGCTAAAATTAATCAATACATCCTTAATTAGAATCATCGGTGATTTATTACGTAATTTCAAACGTTTTTAGTGGTTGTAACTTGTAATGTACATATAGCTAGCTATATTCAAGATTAAAATTGAGTACTTTCTCTCCAACTTAAATGGACAACTCGGATTAAATTTCATACTCACACAAGCACACACCCAAATAGTAGATAGATTAGATAATCAAAACTGCTATTTGTGAGACTTATGAGAAATCGTCTCTAACTACGTTAATGAGAGACAACTAACTAAAAACTCTACTCGTACATTTTATGGAAGAGGTCTCTATCATAGTAACGTTAATAAAAGACTCCTCTCTTAAGAATTTGTGATTTATTTATACGAATATGAGATCTAATTACTTTTAATTTGTTTATCGAACTTGGTCAATTTATTTTTACACAAAATCAGAAAGCTGTAATAACCTAGAGTGTCAAGCACAACTAATCCTAATTCCTAGCCAGTAGGTCTAAAGCATAGAAAACATTCTGCCTACAAAATACAAATGCCTATCTATATTGCCTATAACCCTACGACTTTTAAGAGAGACAAAATTTCATATATTAAATGAAGAAGACACTAATATTGTACGTAGTAATTGTGATATTAAATGAAAGCCAACATATGCAATATTACGTTCTTATTAAGGGGAGGCATAATGCAACGGGTAGATTCACTATGCCATGGACTTCTATTAGAGGATCAACGGTAAAAAAAAAAAAAATCAATAATTACCTTAATCGGGTCAAATGGATAACACTTGGATAGATAAAACAAGTCTTTTTGTTAATATCTAGGTATTTTGTTTTTGTTTATCTATAAAAGTGGTAGGCCGATAGTTATTTAACAAGTATTAAGTTTAAAACGGATAGTGACCGTTTTAAATGAAAATTTGTGCCCATGTTAAGGGGAGGCATAATACAACACTTGTAGCATTAGCAAAAATAACAATGGCATTTAGTTACAGATAGTATCCCTCCTAATCAAGTTTAACCTTAACCCATGTTTTTACCGCTATTTTTACTTGTGACAAAAAGATACTTGTAACATTTTACAATAATTTTTTCTTTTAATTATCATGTAAACCAGTGGTGAGACGTCACAAATAATGAGAATTCGTGCTACCTTTAAGGGTGCCGTATGTGAAGAAACTCAAAGTTCCACATGTGAGAGTTGTCCCACATTGATAAAAGAGGAGAAGAATTACCACTTTATAAATTCCCACTTGTCTTATGAGAGGGACACTATCCGTCTTTAACTTGTGACAGATACTATAGTGTTCGTCAGAAGCAAGACCAATTCGAATTTTGAAGTAGTAATAAGCTGATACTGAGTACCTTTGAATTTTAAATTGAAAACTAAGTTTTCATGTTTCTTGATTTGTCATCATTTTGTTATGTATGGCCTCATAGTTAGTTTAATAAGTGAAGATATTATTAACTCCAAAACTGAAACATTTAATTTGATAAATTTACAAGAAGTTTATGAAAATTAATTAAGTTTGTATTGTTTTTCCTTCAATTTTTTTTATACTAGGATGGAAGTTTGATAATTTGGCGTTTTAAGTTCAAATTTTATGACTTTCAGGTGGAGGACTCGAAGGTTTGGCTTGTCGTTCATATCAAAGGGGAGATGAAGACTAGAAAGGGCGAGAGAGGGGCGAAGGGAATTTGGGCTTCATTATAATTGAGTTTGTTTTCTATAAGAGTTGTCTTACAGAATAATTTGTGTTATGTGCATGTTAAAATTCAAGAACATAACTTTCACAGTTTCACGGTTTCACCCATCTTATAATTTTACTCGACTCAAATCCGTACTAAACAAAGAGGATGTTAATTATCAAACCAAGATAAAGGGGGTAAAATGAGAAGAGAATAGAAACTCCTCTCCCATAATCAAAGTACCAATTTTATAATTAGCCAAGAAATTAAACTAAATTTTGCACTTGCAAACTAATTAGCACTCCACAGTCCACAGTCGAAGCGAAATGATCCTCTAAATTTCCCTCTTCTCGGTTACCTTTCAGCGGTTCAGATTCTATCCGGTAATGATAGTAACCCTGAACAATTCTTTACACACAACTAAGCAAAACACATTTGTTTGCTGGTGCAACAAGTCCACGGCTTACAACTATACTTGAAAGTGATACAACATCAATAGACGAAGGGGGGGCTCTCTGCCCACTGCATACTCCACCCTTCCTCTCTCTTCCTGTCATCCCCTCTCTATTTCTCTATCACTCTCTCTTTCTCTTTTCACAAATTACTTCCTCCATTCAAGACCACAAGGTCCATTTGCTTTTTGCACACTATTCACAAGCGTGTGTTCAACTTCAATTTTCTCTCAATACGTAAATGACATTATATTCATGTGAGATCTTGTTTGATTCGTTTTTACGAGTATATTATAAATATCTAACTTTTATATTTTTTGCTAATACGTAGCTAACGATATTTACCGCGTAAAACACGTCTTGGCAAACGTGTAAAAGGCAAATGGACCTAGTGGAGTTGAATGGAGGGAGTATAAAGTAACCACTTCGTAAAAAGTGGTAAAAAGTGATCATTTTATGATAAGACAGTGAACACCTTATATTCTTATCAATAAGTCACAAGCTGAAGACGGAGTAAAATGTGAACTCATTTAAGATGAAAATGTCACATTTTGCCCGACTTCAACTTGTAACAAAAAGTGTCCGTCTTCAATGAAAATTGATGTATTTTTATAAATTGACCAATTCTTGTTCGTTTCACCATACAACGGTCAGACACAATAACTAGAATAACTAGTGCTCCCTTTCTCTCCCTTGGTAGATTATTATGGAATTTGAGTGCCCCAATGCAACAAAAAGAACAGCTTTATACAGTTACTGCCTCTGTTTAATCCCTCACTTGTAACAGTAACTAGTATAGCTTCCTTTAGATTTCCTACTAAAGTCTTCCTTTTTTCATTCCCTCTTTTGCAATCTCTCTTCTTTTATAAACTCTTCTCACCACACTCACTCTTTTCCTCTTAAATCAATTTCCCATCTTTATTTCTTCATCTTTTAAACTGGGTAGTTCACAAAATTCAATCTTTCTTACAATTTTTTTTCAAAATATTGCAATATAGTTTGGTATGGATTTCCTGAAAATGTGTCACTTTTTTACTCTAAAATCAAATTCCCATCTATAAATTCTTAAAAGTTCTTTTCAAAAAATTGCAAGAGAGGTTGGTGTAATTTCCTGCAAAAGTTTTAACATTTTTTTACACTAAAAAATCAAATTCCCACCTGTAATTCTTCATGATCTGAACTGGGTAGTCCACAAAATTCAATCTTTTTAAAGAAAAATTCACAAAATTGCAATCTTTGGAAGAAAACAATGATGGGTTTTGCAAGAACATTTGGTTGGATGAACAAAAATGAGTGCAAAAAGCAATGTAGAAGCTTATTCTGGAGAGTAAAAGCAGCAGTTAAAAAAACTATGAAATGCCACAATAACAATAAGGGTAAAAAACAGGTCACATTTCACTATGATCCTTCAAGTTATGCTCTAAATTTCGACAACGGCGACCACGACGAAACCGACAAATTCATGAACTTCACTAGAGATGGATTAAGCAGAGGAGAAACTTATATCAATGGAGATGATGAAAAGGCAATTGGATATTATTACAAGCTGCAATTTTTCATATTTTTAGCTGCAAATTCAACTTGGGTTTATGTTTTCTTAATTAGATTTTAATGGCTCAAGTAAATGTAATAGTTTTAGACTGTAGAACTATTGGTGGTAGTAGTATGTAGTAGTACTTTGGTAGTTGATGGTGTTTGCTTGTTTTAGTTCTGACATCAAAGTGAATAGAATCATGTGATCCTGCACTTTGCAATTTTTTTCTCTCTTGGTCAGAGCATTAAAAAACAGTTGTGTAACTTCATTATCTTCTTTGTTTATTTTTCTTCTGTGTGAATGTGTGTTTTCAAATCAATTACAAGCTTGTCTCACGTCACAAGCTTGCGACATTTTCACACCCGTCACAAATGAGAATTTGTGATCTTTGAGAGTTCGGTAAGTATTAATACTTGCTTAAACCATCTTTAAGTTAAGACCTTTGTGACTTTTGTGAGCGTCGTTTTAACTTAGGATTGTCTTGACCAAGAATTTGTGTTTACCAAGTTAACATACAAGGAGTAGATATGTTAGTTAACTGAGTTCTAAAACCATTGATGTGGTCATTTGGGTATGAAACCGCTTATTTGAGTTTCTGTGAGAGGTCTTAACATAAGACGGTCTTAAGCAATACCTAATGCTTGGTGAATGCTTACTTGACTCATGTTTTCATCTCAATTTAAAGAAATGTTGTATAATTTACAAATTCTCATTTAAGACGGCCACTATCCGTCTTCAAGTTATGATAGATAGTGACCTCTCACACAAATGCAAGTGGGAGGCAAGTGGGTGGGAAATGGATATACCCACTTGCCTCCCATTTGCATTTGTGTGAGAGGGTCACTATCCGTCTTAAGCTTAAGACGGTTAGTGGCCGTCTTAAGCAAGACCATATGTGTATAATTAGTTAGTTAATCATGTTATGAAATCTCATTAAATCAAATTAAAAAAGTGACTAGAATAAATATAGGGCAGAACAACAGGAATCTGAGAAGGACCTAGTACAACATAATAGCAGTAGGTAAGCAGAGAAAATCAGTTGCAAGTGGGCCCCCACAAGGATTCTAATAAAAATGGAGTAGTTTGTTTTTCTACTGTTTTGGTGATTTGAAGTTTCTGGGTCAAATGGTGGTTTAAGTGGTTAACCCTTTGTTGCATAAAACTCGGCCTCTTTTGTGTTTGGAGAAGACTGGTTCTATTCTGGGGGACCCCTGCTAGCCGCTAGGAGTGCTAGGTGTAGAAGAAGGGCTCTTTTCTTAATTCCATGGATATATTTCGAGTTTTCGACACCCCGATTAAAAAAGAGGTAGAGATAAAAGATAAAACAAGGTTGTGAGATGTTTTAATTTAAGACGGTCCAAGGCCAACTGATTTCGACAAGTCTTTGTACGACGATTGTAATTGTATAACGAAGTTTAAAGTTACTTAAAAGGCATAATCGCACAGTAATTAGGTCTATAAAATACACAGCCATGAGTAATTATAACGATAAGACTAAGATCACGAGTGGCTCCCCAAGAGAGGATTATCAACTAGACTTGTGTGGTGATGTGGTCACAGCACCACTGTACCAAATTATTTAATTTCTTTTTTTTCTTTCCTTCGCATATTAATATCGACATTAATATCTTTTAGTCCCCTTTTCCTGGGAAAATATAATTATGATACTTCATTCCTTTTCGTTCTTCCCATTCACTTTTTTAAGCCAAAATTTCAAAATTTTGATCATAAATATTACACAGAAATATAAAATTTTGTACCGTCATGAGGCTTAGAAACAATACAAAATGAAGTAGGGGGAAAGTATGGAGTAAGTATAAAATTTGTAAATATTTTGCTAAATGTTGCCAAGGTCCAAGACTTTTTTTTTTTTATTCATTCATTTAAATATTTTGTATTATCTCCTTTTGCATTATTTTTAACTATTACGAGTAAGTTTTAACTCCCCACCCCGAGATCTCGTGTACACCCATACACCCCACATCCGAAACCTTCGTTCCTGGTTGACAGAAAAGATTTTATGAGAACTCTAGAATCTATTTTCAATTTTTGGTTTCTAGCGAGCTTTATTTTAACCTCCTCGGAGCAACATTCCATTGCTTGGGATAAAAGTTATTGAACGCATACTAGAGCTTAAATAACCTCGAAAATGGAATGGTGGTACTATAAGGTGAAAATGATGAAAAAAATGGTCATGAATGTCCTCAACAACGGTACTATCTCGGCATCCCTTAGAAGAAACCCTTTGTTTTAGCTTTGTAATGAGAAATTACATTCGGGCCTATTGGTTGAATTATACTCAGTAGTTAACAAAAATAAATTTGAAATCGTAAGAAACAATTACTCGAAATTAACTTGGATTTAAGCTCGATATTGGAGCCATTTCCAAAACATCAAGTACATCGACTCGATTACACCCCTACCTAAAGTATATCATGAACAAAATCAGAAGGATGTACGAAGATCTCTACCATAATTGAAAATTATTGGTATGGGACCTAGATATGACAAGAATGGATATGGGAATTTCTGAAAGAGGGTCTCTACTCTCTAGTGTAGTCAAATCCTTAGATAATTGTAAGACAGGGCCCAAATGTTGGTACTTGCTAGTTTTTTGTATGGTGCTTAAGAAATAGGGTGAATCTCTAAGGGAAGCTATTCAAAATAGTAAGGATTTAATGAGAAAATACAATGATCTGCCTTCACATCTAGATTCATAGTACTTAAGGTAAATTTAGGACAGGGCCTTGTACACCTATATCAACAAGTATAATCAGACAGCGTTAGGACCGGTTTCGATTTTCGAACTTTGGGGATGGGGAATCAAAGTCTGCTTTCTACTAACCTTACCAAATGAGTTTGTTGACCACCTAAAATTTTTAGGCCACCGTCCCATTTCTGGAATAATAGAAGTGGGACTTATTCACCTACTTAAGCACAGGAACTAATATAAATCACCTGCAAATTTATAGGACCATGAGACAGCCATATATTATGGCCACTCCATTAAGGCTGTTTAATTCTAACAGGAATCCCCACTATTAGAATCCCACCCAACGGTAAAGGGTAGTAAAGTCACCTGTGGTTTAAGGGGATTTTAAACACGGTATTGAAAACAGTTCTAGATATTGACTTAAATTATCCAAGTTTTAAAATTGAGTTTACTGAGGATTTTTCAGGTACGAGTTCGGTATCAGCAAAGCTGGGAACATAAATACCAGAGGTTCTAAACAGCAGGGTCTTCTAGCTTAGCAGTTGACAAGTCATTAATTCGGGGATAAGCCGCCTTTTCATCGAGTTGGTTCTGAGCCCATAATAGCATTTTCAACAGATAAGGGAGCTTGGGATCTGGATTGCAGACAAATAGGAAGACGACCACGAGAAACAACTCAGATATATAGCGATGGCATCACAATGAAAAAAATGGAAGATATGAAACAGAAGTTAAAGTGAACTAACCCTTTTCATGACTTTGACTGGTGAGAATTGCTGCATTCACTTCACTTGCAGTTTTCAAACGCTGAGATATGTCCAGAAGATTTCCAACTGGAGAGTTAGAGGCATCTTCAAAAGCAAGGAGCGAAACAGTTTTCTCCAGTTCTTCCAGGAAACTTTGCTGAGAAAATATAGTGGTTGAATCAACACCGTCAAAACAATGACAATCAACCAAAACATAGAGAACAGACTACAGATAATGGTTTCAAAATGGAAGCTTTGTGTGGTGATGTGCACAGAGTTGCATGTGCACCTCCTGATAAGTAGGAAAGAAATAATATACATTGTCTAAGACTCTAAGAGTGGCATACGAAGAGTAGTAGCTCGCAAAAGTGGAGGAAAAGGCTATGCTTGGAGCAAGTAACGTAAAGGGAAAGGAGATTGAGTAAAAAATTTAAGTATGAGAAGAGGCAGGATGAGAAAAAGAATCTCTACTAGCACAGAATGTTGTTCGTCACAAGCAAACAGCCCTTCCTCACTTTAAACCTAAAGTGGATAGATTTGTCATCCATAAAATCGACATCGGCAATCCATAAGATTATTCAGCTGAAAATTATTATCACAGATGGGATACATTCAGGCATTCAGCAGCCCTTAGCATAGCAGATGATACCATAGAAAGAATTAAAAACTCTCTGTTTTAACAACAGGTAAAAAGCAGCTTTAATGAAGGTGTGAAACCAAACATTGTAGAAAATATAAAATAGTAATATGATAAAGAATTGCATGGATTTAACATTACATTTTCTTCTCCCCTAGGGGCAAGCTCTTCTTGAGCAAATTCCAGAGCCTCTTCGATCTTTTTGTTCCTGACCAGCTCTATGAACCGTTGCTGCTGAAGATGGAAAAACAGCTGTGGATTTGTATCAAGTATCTGCGAAGCAGTTCCAAAACAATAAAGCCAGATGCTTAGATACAGAGAAATAATTCTTTTTTAATATTACTATTTTCCATTCGCCACCACTAACAAAAAAGAGCAACTTCCCAACTGGTGGATATTTGAAACCAAACCCTTTTATATGTAATCACCATCACTGCGAGTTTTAACAGAAGGCTGGAAAATCAAACGACATAACCTTATATCTACAAGAAAAAAAGAGGTTTCAAAGAAAATCTAGGCTAGTAATAAGAAGCAACCGACTTCAGCTTAGCTGTTGGATATGTGAACTACATACTTGAAGCAGCTACTGATACACAGTCTTATTATCTCTACCATTAAACTAAAAAAAGATTAACATAACAATGTGGAATACGATTAGAAAAAGAACTGAGTGGAGCCAAAGACTAATTATTCTTTGATTCCGGATTATGATGAAATAAAGAAAAATAACTTTCTAAACAATGTCAAGCTTATCAGACTATCCAAATTTCGACGCAATTTTCATTTTTCCTCATCTGAAAAGAGCCTTTGAAAAAAGCCTTTGAAACACTGGGATCATGTTGTTGTAATGAGGAATACCTTTCAAAAAACATTACACTTTCCCCAAAAGTTAAACATATAAGATTAAATCCCTATTCGCACTAAACACTATTACTGAAATGTAGCCTTTTTAAAGACCCAAATTAGAAGCTCCAGATATCCACAGCAAGGTGACTCCCCCTTCTAATCTTCCGGTTAATTCCATTAAGTGCGCTCAACATATTCACAGAAACAAGAACTACAAACCACAAGATATAAGGTTGTACCTATATCTTCTAATCTCCCCTTCCCCTTCTTCAGCACATTCAGAAGACTTCTGAAAGTTGAAGAAAACATATTAGTAGAAGAAGCTGGAGGTGAACATATTAGTGGACATGGACAGACCTATACAGCCTAGATTCCCTCACAAGGTGAACACTAAATCCTTTATACTCTCCATATACACATTCAGGCCTTGTTTGGATGAGGGGATTTGGAGGGAAAGTGAGGGAAGGGGAAAGGAGGGATACAAAATCCCTTGTTTGGATAATAAAAGGGGTAGGAGGGAAATGGAGGGGGGGGGGGGGGGKGGATTTGGAGGGATCCATTTTCCCTCCTCCAAGGCAAACTAAAATCCTTCCAACATAGGAAAGATTTGGAAGGAAATTATAACCAAACACTCATCCTCCATTCCCCCTCCCCTTCATTTGGAGGGCTCGTTTATGATGAGAGTAATAAAGATAAAAATTAGAAGAAAGAGGCGATTGGTGGTTTGTGGCGGTGGTGGAGGATGGAAAGAGGACGTGAAATGCACTACTTGCGGCAGACTGGCGGAGGTATGCAATTATTCCCACCATAAAGAGGAAAGGATTAGCTTATTTCCTCATTTTCCCACAACTACTCACTTTCATTTTCTGAGCTCTATACTCCCCTAATATTCCATCTCAAACGGCCACTAAAGTACATTACAATCCCATAGTAACATTGCTAGGTGTGACAATCCTCACACTTTGACCTCTATAGAGTTTACATTTTTGTAAATTAGGTTGTAATAAGTAGGATTTTGTTGTAAGTCATACTTCCACGGTTTCTTCCTATAGTTTTCAAGCCTTGGGAGCGTACTCAACAAAGAAGCCAACCATTTGCGTGCTTGTGCATAGGTCCCCGACATATGGCTAGCACCCAAGGAGAGGCCGAAGGGGTTACGGCAGCACCTAAATGGGGTGGATGGGACGTTCAACAGATCATTGCAAAGGGAAAGACGAGAGAACCCTATCGGGAATGGATCAATGGACTAATGTGCGTGGACTTGGTTGTCAATTGGAAGCAAGCTCGTGTCATGATAGACACGAGAGCAACCGACAACTTTGACACCTAAAATGAAGCTAATCGATTGGGTTTGGTGCTCGGTGGAGAGTGGAGAGTGGAGAGTGGAGATTAACTGGGTAAGGCACTCTGGGCTCATGGACGACTTTAGATTAGTACTCTTAAATTTCTTAGATCACGACCATGCAGATGGACAATGACGGAATAGTCCCTTAGGTAGTTGAGTTCAGAGGCAAAAGTGAGACGCAAGAGACGCCTGCTTACTTCATTTTATAATTTGAAGAGCATAGCGCCAGGACGCATATCATTTGAAACTGATGGGAATGCCACGTGGTCCGGGAACAAGAAGGCATTTCCCGGGTTCGAAGACCCAAGGGTGAACAAGACCTCGCTACGCTGCTAAACGGTTGGAAGGAATGAGCGTCTAACTCTCCACGTGGGGTAGACAATGAGAGTTGAGAGACACTTAGAAGAAGGCTTCAAAACTTTAGGGAGTTGCGCCGAAGTCCCGATTCGGGTCCTGATGTCCTGGTATGTAGATTGTAGAGTGAGGGTCAACTGACCTAGAAAACAGCGGGGCCCGCTGAAGTCATTCGGCGTCTTGGTGTTCGAGAACTCATTTGTCCATGAAAACAGGTCGAAGACAGCTTGCAGCAGCGTGTCTTCTCTAGGAACAAAGACACGAACTTTTCGGAACCGCCCCACTGGAGAGAGATGAACGTGGAAGACTTGATGTTGAAGAGACATTATGTAGGGAGATTTGACTGCTTCTTGAAGGGACGAGCAATACAACAATGGTGTTGCAAGAGTTAAGATCAACAACTATTGTTGAACACGGGAGTTGAAGCAACAAGAATGTCTAAACCCAAGATGAAAAAGATGACCTCCACTCAACGGGGCAACTAATCTGAAGATTTGGGCGTCGCTGAGGACGGCGACAAATTGGGCAGTTCATAGATTATACATCAGATGTAATACTGATTTGGGTAGTTTCTAGGTTTTATAACAAAGTTTTGGGGTTTGTTTTGAAGATTATGAGTTTTAATATAAAGTTTATGAGTTCGTCCACTTAAACAATAAACTAAAAAGTTACAATATAACTCAAAAACTTTACATATAAATTCAATTAATTTGAGTTTTAATGTTAAAAAATAAAAATGTAATTTATAAACTTTAAATGCTCAAAAAAAAAAGACATGTAAACTCAATTACTAGGTCTCTAGAGGTCTGAGGTAATACATCAGATGCATAATCCTTTTTCATATAAATTCAATTAATTTGAGTTTTAACGTTAAAAAATAAAAATGTAATCTATAAACTTTAAATGCTCAAAAAAAAAGACATGTAAACTCAATTACTAGAAGGCCTCTAGTGGTCTGAGGTAATATATCAGATGCATAATCCTTTTTTCCCAAATTGGGTGAGAGATAAAATTTACATTTTCGCACCATCAGATTTCTTCCTATATGAAGACGGTGACCTCCAGTCCTCCACCCAACGAGGGAGTCTTATAAGAGCTGATTCGAAGATACGTTCAACGCCGAGGACGACGACCAATTGGGTGGAGGAGTGTGACGGTCCTCACACTTTCGTAAAATTAACATTTAAGTACCTTTACGTTATAACAAGTATTAAGTAGGATATTTATAAGCCTATATGTGGGAACTTTAGTTATGATATTTAGTTTTAGACTTTTAGTTTTATAGGCCTAGAGGAAACGTATCGCTGTGTCGCACTAGAATTGTACTATCAAATAAGCCTCTTTAGAAAATGCTAGTCCGAGATGAAACGTATCGATCTGCTGCACTAGAGTTATTCTATCAAATAAGCCACTTTAGAGAGAGAGCCAATGAAAATCGCTTCCTATCTCAAGCTTTGTTAATGCTTTTTGCTTTGTTTTTTATATAAGAAATGTTGCCTTTACTTAGCTTTGTTTCTTTCATGTATCAGACTTTGGTAATCATGGTTAGATTACAAGTGGGCGATCCCTCACTATAACATGACCCTTCAAGCTTGCACTCTTGCGAGGAGAAGACGGAAGGTGTGTTTCACAATCTGGATCCCGCGAAAAAACCGGATCGTGACACTACGTCTGGGCAAATTCTTGTTTTTTTATTCTACCTTGGGAGACCAGATGAAAGAAATTTGACACGTCGGAAGAGATAAGAATGGCACACATTACTTTTACGCATCTAGATGGAAGGGGGGGACATATTTAAACACTGGTTATTGAAAGTTCGCATAACCCTATAGTAAACACAGAAAAAGCCTAAAGTAAGAGTATGCACATAAATTTCTCTTCTATTTAAAAAAAGAGAGAGAAAAAGAAGAAGAATTATGAAGACAACTCAATCATGTCAACAATGCACATTAAAACTGCAAGTTTAAGAAAAAAAAGAATGATTTTGAACAGAAAAAAAGTAAGTAATATCACTGATCTGAAGCGGACTATAGTTACTGAAATGAGTACATACCTCTGGGTTCAAATCATTGACTTTCTCAATAGCATCCTCGACATTTCCACACTGAACTGCCTTCTTAACTGCCATTCGATCTGTGATTGTTGCCAAATCTATATCTGCTAATTATTAATAAGGAGGTGCAAAGCGGAAATAACAGGATACATATCCCCTCATCTATAAACATAAAAATAAAAAGTTTACAGGAAAAACAAAAGATACGTTCGGTTCCGGACTCTTGACGGAACTTCTCTGCAGCATCAACATAGCCCTCAGTAACCAGAAAATTCATCACTAATTTGTTCATATCCTCTTTCCTAATCTTCACATCGCTGAGTTTTTTCTCCCACTCTTCCTTTGTTATGACCTTCTTTGAGGTAGCCTGCATACAAAATAGTTTACCAAGTTTATTACACCATGAGTGCAGGCGAAAGATAACATTTTAGATTCCCTATAGCAGGACCATCATGAACTACAGAAAGTGATGATAAGGTCAACATTGACTATATACACGCAGGGAATTTTTGATAAAACCAGGAGAAATTTCTCGTTAGAAAACGAGATTGAAATTTTACACACGATAAATAATTAATTAATAGCCCAGGTATTTCTCCTGAACAAGACCAACAAAAAAAACTACTGTTAAGATGAACTGTTTCAGATCTGACAAATTAAGAGAGATAATTGTAAAAATGATAAATAAACACGAATGATCATAAGGAAAGAATATCTAAGACTACATTGACAAAAGCAAATCACTTGGCGGAGAAAAAAATGCTAAAGAATCTATACCGCGGCCATATGGTTGAGGACATCACTATTTGGATCAATTCTACGTCGAGTATTTCTTCGACTAAATGTATAAACCAAGGGAGGGAGGTCATCGGGTGTTAGATCCATTGGCAGATTACTAACTTGTGCTAAGTCTTAATGGCAAGGAAAAAGGATGGAGAGTAGATGATTATATTTAAGTCTAGACTATAACGTAAGTTTTAGGATATAAATCCTGGTAGAGGCAAAAGGAAAGAAATCGAAACGATTTCAGACTATTTGAACATGCATGGGATGGGGAAAAAATGTGAAGGGGATTTAAAAAGGATCCTCCAGTTTGTCTTATCAAATTTCCCTACAAACTTATCAAACGACAACAACAAGATTACCTCAATGCCTCAAGGGATAAAGGGAGGCGTTGGATGTACGCATCCTTACGCGTGTTAACACACGCTGACACATCGAGAGTTTCATCAAATCACTCATCTAACCAAGAAATAATGGGAGAACTTTTAAGTTGCTAGACTTGCTACCTTAAATTTACGGAACATGCTAATTGGAAAAGACCACAACATTATATCAACCTGCGTTAATTTGGCTCGGCTACAAGTTTCGGACACGACAAGTTGTTAAAGTGTCGGAAATAGTTATCTTTTACGAAGTTTTCAAATTTTTTTCTTCTCAAATGAAGTGTCGAATATCGGACAAGCGAGACACGTGACCAAAGTGAAGTGTCTTGGTAACATAGATACCAACTATTCTTACTCTCTACAAGAAGCCAAATTGGACACAATAAATGCACCAATCTCATACAAGATCATAAACAAATCTTAAAAGCCATAGAACTGGAGAGACACTTTTAAGACATCTCTGAAGAGCCACTTTAACACCTTATGTAACGCACTACCTACACAACAACATCATTACCCTAGTGCCTCGCCGGCTCCCTTAAATTGCGGGGTAAGAGGGGGTTTTGATATACTCAGCCTTATCCTTGTGTTAACAACAAAAAGAGGTTGTTGTTTCTGAATAAACCGAGATTAAATATTGCGTCGAGAACTGCATTAAAGCACTGCTACTTCACAATCAAAAGAAGCGCAACCGCTTTAGTGAGTCATTTTGCTTTATTCAATAACTGATTCCGAACAGGGAAAAAAAGTTACATTATGTCGTCATATATCGTGCCCAAAATAAACAAATACAAGAGACCTGAGACCCCTCATTGATACGTACACCCCAACACGGCCCAAACAAAATATGAGATGCAAATCTCAGCCAATTAATCAGTAAATGAAAGTTGTTTGCAACTTATTCAATAACTGATTCCGAACAGGGTAAAAAAGTTACCTGTACAGTTTTACTTTATAGACATATTTAATTTAGCCTTGTTTAAATCAACAAGACCGACCACAAAGAGGAAAGTTTTACATTGTGTTCATGTACCATCTTATACAATCGCAAAAAGAAAAATAAGAAATAAGATAGAGAACTACTTATTGAGCAGAATAATGAAAAATTAAATAGGAGCATAGCATAATTACCATTGGTTCTTCGATCTCCAAGCTGATGAACGACGTACTGTGCCTTCAAAACCATCCGAAGAAGAAATTAAACTACAATTTCCCCATACTCTTAAAAAACGCAAAATCCAAATCATTCTATTCAATAATATGTTTTTCAAAGACAGAAATTTAACATACTATAGTAAGCATTGCAAAATTATCACATGCCTTATGCTTGCACACCATACAAAATCATTTTCCAAACTCACCTCCGCTGACAAATTCTTAAAGCAAAATCAGCTCATGGACTAAGTAAATCTAATTACAATCACTTTCTTAGAGTTCGTACAAAATTGATTTCAAAACTAGATTACTTCTTAATCATAGATACTTTCAGTTTTCACTAGTACTCTTTCTAAGAGCAAAACCAGTCTACTCAGTCCCTTCTCCATTTCTAGAAGCAAAATCACTTTCAGGTCTTATGAAATCAATCAATGCCACTTCTCATTTAAAGTTTCAGGATACCATATGATGTACACGACTCTATCCAGGGAGGATTTCTCCATATCACTAGTAATGAAAAATGCATCTCGAAGTACGTGGAACTACTGCTACATCTGAATCTAAGGAGTGCATGCAGTTTGATGAACATTGTGCTAAGCATCCTTTCAAGATTACTGGTTAATTGATCAAGAACAAAACAGCCATAAAGACGTCGGCAACCAGCTGCTAAATGTCTCTATTGAGTTCTATCATATGTTTTACTCCTCTCTTTGAGCTTTTAAATCGGAACCAGTATCCCATATTTCCATATGAACCTATGACACTATATCCTCCCCAATTCTCCACATTTTCAGGATCCTGAAAAGGGAAACCATCACAGCTACCAAAATTGTCATGTCACCTAAATCCAACAGGCTAACACCGTGATACTAATATACTATAAACTCACGTGATATTCACATGCTCCATATTTTATAGAATAGTTTTCCAGACATAGCCAGGTTTATACGCTTTTGCAAACAAAGATCATGTAATGTCTGCAGAAGAAATAAGCACCAAACAAACTTTTCTGAACTATCCTGGATTTTGAAGATTTTTATATATCTGTTCTTTGAAAGCGAAAGTGTCCAATAATGTCTTCATCTCTTTGAATAGACATGGCATTGCCCAACTACTATAGCTAGGTAGCCCTATTTACAAACATGCTTACCATCGAGTATATTGGCATTACCGCCATTTTTGGCTTTCCGAGATCATAGATGACTACCTACATTAGAAATTATTACAAAAAAATCTCTCCATAGACCGCGTATTTACTATAGAATTTAAAAAAAAAAAAAAAAAAGTTCCTATATAAGAGATTAACATCCACTCAACTACGGAAGAATATCCTAATTATCATAAACACCTTCCTTCGTTGTCCCCCACGGATTACCCGCCAAAAGTCCGAAGTTAATTATGAATAATCTATGCCTAAAGCGACAACATTTAATCAAGCTTCAACTTTCCATACCAACAAATCACCATTCACACAGATAACAAACACAATCAGTCCTATAAAAAGTCCTATAAAAAGACCTTGATATTAACACAAAACCTTAAATGTGATAACATTTATTCTCGCTTTAGCTAACTTCTCCCTCCTTCCATAGTCCATCAACTACTCCAAATCATTTGTCCTATCAAAGATCACTTAACTCAATAGTGTAGAATGACAATCAATGTCAAGCAAAAATCACGGAAATAAGTTATTGATAAGAATTAAGCACAAATTAAACAACAATTAAATTATTTACAACAATCTTAAAACGCATTCATGATTCAATTACCTAAAGTCACTAAAAAACATTAAATCAACAATTACCGAAAAACTTGCACTCAAAATCATTAATGCAGTGATAGAGAAAACGAAATCACTCAATTATCTGAAGTAATAAATCATTAATACAGAGATAGAGAAGGCAAAATCACTCAAAATCGAATTTCCTAGCATAGATTACTTCACTCAACTCAACTTCAAGACCGGTAAAAAAATATCAAGCAAATTCATGAAAAAGTAACATATACGGATTTTAAAAACAATGACAAAAATTTGTTCATGACAATCATAATTCAATTACCTGAAGTATTAAACAATCGCTAAATCGGAAATTACCGAAGATTAACAAAGATAAAAACGAGAAAATCGCTCAAAATCAAATTTCCTAGCAAAGATCACTTCACACAACTCAAATTCAAAAACGATAAAAATAGAGTAACATATACAAAAAAAAAATAAACACAAAATTGATAGAAAGTTTACATGCAATCATAATTCAATTACAAAAACTAATAAAAAATCTTAAATCAACGATTAACAAAGATTAGCAAGAAATGGAGAAGATAAAATCACTCAAAACCGAATTACCGAGCAAAGATCACTTCGCTCAACTTAAATTCAAAACCGATAAAAATCAAGCACATTGACGAAAACGAATAACATATACGAAAAAAACACACACACAAAAATTGACAGCAAATTTACATGATAATCATAATTCAATTACATGAACTAATAAAAAATCGTTTCATCGACGATTAACAATCGATATAGAAGATAAAATCACTCAAAATCGAATTTCCTAGCAAAGATCACTTCACTCAACTCAACTTCAAAAACGATAAAATCAAACAAATTCACGGAAACGGAAAAAAAAAAAAATTGACAAAAAATTACAGAACAACAATAATTCAATTACTTGAAGTAATAGAGAATCGTAAAATCGGAATTAACGAGAGATAGAGAGAAAAAGTTACCGCGATTACCAGAAAATGTCGACGGAAAATAAGAGAGAGAAAGAGGATGAAGAATCGCCGATGACGAAGAAGAACAGTGTTTCTTTTTTACTGTGCCGACTGGTGATGAGTTGTCTGTTTGTATTTAAATGCAGGGGATTGGATTAAAGGGGTAAATACAAGGAAATCAAGTTGATCAAATTTGTTTTAACTTGAATTTCATGTCCGACTAGAAGACTAAGATATTTTTTGATTTCATGTTTAATATCTACACCAATTGTAGATGCATTTGATGTTGTGAAGTCCATCGGATATGTAGAATCAAGTCAATTGTGGAAATGTCGGGTTTTCGGGGTTGTGGTGAGTCGATGACGACGGACGATGTGATGCTTAATTGTTATGACGGTGTTTGGAGTTTGATTGATCCTTCTTATTGTTAATTGTCGGATAAATAGATGATTTTCATTGTATGTATTATATATTTAATTGTAAAGAGTTGTAATCTATGTATGTATCAACATTTTGTAAGTGATCAGTAAATTCATTTTTCAACTCAATTTCTCTATTTTTAAAGAGATCAGAATTGGATTTTTCGAGTGAAAATTCATCAAGATTGAAGAGATTATAAAGTGAAGTTCGTCGTCGATCGGAATTGTCATCACTTCTATGTTTCCAATGTCTCGAATCTCCCTCAACAACTACCAATATCATCTTCTTATCCACTTAATTGTTGAGAAATGTCTGTATTTAAAAAAAAAAATCAATTACGTATTCAATTGTTGTATATGTTGTCTTAATTGTAATGATGATGTCAATTTGTGAAAAATTGAGCCTTGAAAGATCTAAATCGACCTTTATTGTTAATCTGGGTTTTAGAACATTATCACTGTTTTTCTAGTAGTGTGTTGTAATATGTAAGTTTGCGTTTTTTTTTATTATGATTTAGTTTCATTTTGCTTTGTCACCAGTATTCGGATTTTATGTTATCTAGGAGCTTGTTCATAAAAGCGGTGGATGAGGATGAATTTTTCAAACTGATTATGAATTTGTAGTAACACACTTCTTAACAATTCATATACTCGGTTAGGGTGATAACCACACCATAAGCCAATCATTAAACTTTTCCGAGCACCCAACCATTCGACAAAGAAAAAAATCGGATCTTTATATTCCTCTTGATTTCTAAGTTAAAGGTTAAAGTAAAGGTCCCAAAGAGATATGTGAACATTGTTGTTGTGATATCGGAGTAAAGTAGTAGAGGATAACAAAGGTATGTAGTAGGAGAAACAAAAGCCTATAACCTCTGGGTTAACTTAAGCTATTAGGTTTTGTTCGTGTGACTTCTAGAATGTGATTGAGAGTTACCAAGCAATCTTTGCCTATTGGTAGAGGTTCGTTACCTCCTCCTATTCGACCGAAAAACTTAGAATGATTGAGTCACTTTAATTTGGACGGTAGAACGGGGAGAGGGGAGTTGTGCCCATTCTCTCTCTGTTTCAAGCAACGAGCGGGAACATTCCAATTTCACCGAATATGTTCTTTTTTTGTTTGACCTAACTTTAGAAAAATTGTTTATGTATTTGAAAAATGAGTTTTTATTAAGTTATTTCTTGAAAGTTTGTACTAGTAGGTGTTTGGCTATTATTTTATAAAAGTGTTTTTTCAAAAAGAGAGTTTTTACTTAAGCGAATGAAAATAAAAAAATTATTGTTAAAAGTATATCAAGATGGGTCTCTATTTCAAATGAATGAAAAAATATGAATGAATAGGTATATATTTTCTTTTATTAAATAGCATACAAAATTACTATGGGGTCACCTCGGGTCGAGTCAACACTAAACCAAAGCACGAGTTGGGTCTGGGAATTTGGGATAGGTCGATCAATTTGGGTTTTTGGTAGTAATCGAGTCAGGCAATTCCAGAACACTCTTGGACCTCAACCCATCCTTAACGAGTTCGGTTAGGTTTATCAGGTTTACCAAGTAATGGTTGAGTCACGACCTTTAGGTACTTGCTTCATTTTCACCCTATATTATTAGGAAATATGGAGGGACATTGTCACGATTATCCGTCTTGACGTATTTTGATCTTGTGTTAGCCTTATTTTCATGGATTGGATTTTAGGCTCGATTTTCGCTGCGACGTCGATTTTGGCCTTATTGATGTTCTTGTTGCAAATGAATGCGAATGCTGGGAAAAATAATATTAATGGACGCAAAGAACAGTCTCATGTGTCGTCGATCTGGCACGCGCTTATCGAGACATGTTGCAGTTTAATCATCATCGTTTGGTTTCAGGAAATGAAGAAGGATACCTACAAAATTTAATTCTGTAAAACAATTTTCGATTGATTTGAAGCACTAAACCACGAAAAGGCATTTGTTGAGTTTAGGACTTTAGGCAAGGTTTCACGGTTGTGGTTACGTATTGTACTTGAAGGTAGCCAATTGCACGCGTCGACCCGACCCGACTCGTCGAGTCCTCGCTCGCAAGACCCGGTCAACCGACCTCGGGCTCTTCGTAACCTGTTGATAACTCAGGAGGAATCGTGGTTCATAAACCTGAGCCATACCCTCCTTGTAGCCTACCCTTAATCCTCCTTGCTCGCCTTCTGCTAGAATATTTTTATTTTTTTTAAATAGAAAAATTGTATTGGACCCAATGGGCCAGCGTAGACCCAAATGTGGGTCGGTTTAGAGTCGATCACCCCCCAAGGAGCGGTTCAGATCGAGAAGGCCCCAGGCCCCCCCTAAACCCGTGGTCACCTCTAATCCCCCTTACTACTAAGAGAATAAAAATTCTCTTAGTTTTCCCTCCAAAAGGCATCTAGCTAAATAAGGCAATAAGTAAAACTTTATTTCATTACATTATTATATTTTCAATGAATATATTCTTATAATTAAACTCTAATCATTTAATTAAATTCATAATTATGATTTTTCCGTTAAAATAAATTAAAATTGGTTTTAAAATATAAACCATAAGTTGCTAATTTTTTGAATAATGCAATAATATATTACTATAGATGTTGCTAAATTTTTGAATAATGCAATAATATATTACTGTAGATAATAATTTGACACATATTTAATATTTACTATTAGTTTCATGACAAAAAAATTCATTTAAAAAAAAAATCACACCTTAACTTAATTCTCTTTGATTAGTTTTCCATTTCAAATTGTTTGTTTCATATCAAAATACAAAAGAGAAAAATATTAAATATTTATGGTGTGCAAATATAATACACTAAAAAAATAAAAACTTTATATACCGCGCAATGGCGCGGGATCTGTACTAGTTGTACTATCAAGTACACCAACGTTGTAACGCATAACAAGCAAATAAGCAAGTGACAACTATTTGTGCCGTGTCTGAGGGCTTTTGCTTGGAGCCTTTAATTCAATCCAATACAAAACTGTTGGATACTCTTCTCATCATTTTGCCTTGGTTTAGACTGCACTAGACAATGACACAAATGAAAAACTATCGATTAGCACGACACACACACGTTAACTGTATATATTCAATTTCATTACACATCACATGCAATGCTAAAACTTTTTTTACTTGATTAATTGTTTTAGCGCTCAATAGTTACCATGATTGCTTACTAATAACACAAATTCTCATTGAAGACGGACACTATCCGTCACAAATTGAAGACGGATAGTGCCCCTCTCACAATATGCTAGTGGCAATATCCATGAGGTGCTTCATTTCTCTCCCACTTGCCCTCCCACTTGCCTTATTGAAAGAGAGACACTATCCGTCTTCAGCTTGTGACTGATAATATCCATCACAAGTAAGACGCTTTGTACTAATAAACTAGCTGCCAAAGTGGAGTCTAGTGATTAATACTTGGGTGAAATTCTCAAGTAACCCAAATTTAAGCCTCGTTAAGGATAATATTTTGGAGTATTGTTGTAGTCTGAGTCCATGCCTTCTTGACTTCGAGCCTAGCACTCTCAAAGTCTCAGGTGGCTTTGAGGAAGCTAGTAGATTATAACACGCGAATTGATCCACATACTGAAAAACTGGACTTCCATCCTAACACCGCGTTATATACGTGAATTCACCATGTTATATACGTGAATTCACGTGACATCGTATACACTATAAAATTTGACTCCCACCATAAATCACGGTAATATAAGATCTCATGTGATATGGTCATATATAGAAAATTCTGATATCCACCATAATCCACAGTAATATGATATTATGTATGTTAATTCACGTGATAAAGCCCGCTTTAAACATAAAAAAAAAATGATTTTCACCATAATTTACGATATATATGTGAACTCACGTGTTATGATCCACTTCATCAAAGGTAGAAAATCCCAACTCTAACATACTACCACATGAACTGACAGATCCACGTGTCACTAGTTGTATCCTTAAACACCATATGTGAATTGGCAGATCCAACTACAACTGTGAATCCACTCTATTATGTATGTCAAATCACGTGATACTCTACAGTATAAAATTTGACTCCCCCAGTAAATCACGGTCTATATGAGATATTATGTGACTTGGTTAAATATAGAAAATTTTAACATCCACCGCAATCCACGATATTATGTATGTTAACTCACGTGATATATTCCATTCAAAACATAGAAAAATCCGACTTTCACCATAATTTACGGCATGTATCTGAAACTCACGTGTTATGATCCGCTTCATCCAAAGGTAGAAAATCCTGCTCCAACCCACCACCACGTTAATATATGTGGCTTAACATTTGCAAATGTCATCAATACTACATAATCCGAAAACTAAGGGACTTCGATGTAATTAAATAAATCTATACAAATTAATTATACTATATAGTTTTTAATCGATAGCGCTGTTTGATAGACTTAGCCAGAGACTTAAACATAAATATTATATAGTTTTGGTTGAAGTATAAATTTAGAGAACACCAGAATATGATTATTTTCTTTAAAATAAACATGTCTCACTTATAATATTAACTAGTGTAGATCTCGCGCAATGCATGCACGGTATATATAGGATTTTTACTTTTTAATATATTATTTATAGATTTTAAATAGACATCTCTTTAATTTATTTCAGCTCATTATATTTTAATTTAAGAACAAAATTGATATGCAAAATTAATCAATATATCGAATTGAGTAATATCACGAAATATATATTTTGATGAATATAATTTGTTTTGCCTATAATAATGATTTTCTTTTTTAAATTATCTCAAATTATTTTAACGAATTCTCTATTTTGTCACGGAGCTAATATAATAGTTTAGAGTTTTATTTTATACAAAGTGAGTATGCGTAAAATCATTTTCTAGTAATAACATTAATGAACGATTTAGAAAATTATTATAGCAAATTGTTAATTTATAATTTGATTTTATTTTAATTAAAATATTTTACTTTTAGAATAAGATTATATTTAATGAGGGAATAATAGTTAATGAAGGAAAATTTCATTTGTTTCCTTATTTGAGTAGGTGCACTTGGAGGGAAAATTTTTCATAATCCTTATTCTCTTAGTATATAGGAGGATTAGTATAAGGATGTTGATTATTTAACATACACAAATATAATATAAGTATGTTATATTTCCCAAATTATTAAAAGGTAAATAAATCAAGCCATATTTTCAAAAAAATATAATATTTCATAATTATTTTGATTTGATTTAATACATATATGTAATATATTTATATAAATATATAAGTCTCTTAAAATTGCATGCCTAAATGGTAAAAGTAATTCTGTTAGCAGTGAAAAAAATTGTAGTAACATTGGATACAGTAATGTGATAGTAATCATTCATTTGAATCGTCAAAGTAACAATATTAGCAGCGAGCGGTAGTAGTGAAAGTAATAGAAATAACAACTAGCAAGAGTAGTGAAATTATCAATATTAATGCGGTGGTAGTGATCAAATAGCAATAATTACAACGGAAGTAGTGAAAGTAACAGTAATAATAACGAATGTAGTAAAAGTAACAATACTAACAACAAAAGTAAGTATATATGAACAATTAGCTAAATAATCGATTTAAGTAAAATATTAATAGCGGGAGTAGTGAATTTGTCTCGTGATTTATTTCATCGTAATTTTAAGATATGTTATAGAAAATATATTAACGATTTGAAAAATATGTTAATGATAAATTTTGGGATGTACTTTTTCACATACAGATTTTACTCTTTCACATACGCCTTTTACAATTTTATCCTTATTATTTTTTTCATTCCCTTGGCCAATTAATTTTTTTCTCCCTTCCCTCATCTATCTTCACCACCAACACCACCTCTGTTCAACACCCCCTTGCTCCGGTCAGTCCAATCGCCGG
>VHZZ01000071.1:62625-80361 GCA_009801015.1 Silene noctiflora | reverse complement strand
CAAAGGTAGAAAATCCTGACTTCAACCCACCTTCACGTTATATACGTGACCTGACTATTCCAAGTGTCGTCAACTATATCCTTATACACCCATGACCCATATGACCATATGTGAATGGGAAGATCCAACTATAACTATGAATCCACCTATTATGTATGTCAAAACTCGTGATACTACACTATAAAATTTGACTCCCACGTAAAACACGGTAATATGAGATCTCTTGTGATATGGTCAAAYATAGAAAATTATAACATCCACCGTAAATCACGGTATTATGTATGATAACTCTCGTGATACAGTCCACTCCAGACATAGAAAAATATGACTTTCACCGTAATTTACGGTATGTATCCGAAACTCACGTGTATGATCCACTTCATTCAAAGGTAGAAAATCCTGACTCCAACCCACCACCACATTATATACGTGACCTGACCAATCCAAGTGTCATCAACTCTATCCCTATACGCCCATATCACCATATGTGAATAATGAATGTTAAGGCATAAGATCCATCACCTTAAACTTTTGGCTGATACGGTCTTCTAACAAGTCACACTAAACTACCAAATACAATTTTTTTTTTTTTGATATTTCAAAAATAAAAAAATAAAAAATATAACGGTTTTTTTTTGCTTGGCACACTATTTAAATTCAACCTCAATCCCTTCATTTTCCCACTATAATCATAACCAACCACTCCATAAAATAAATAAATAAAACCCACAACTCCTCCAGCTTGCAAAACACACCTACAATTACAATACAAAGTTTCTAAAGTTGAATAAAAGTCTCTTCTTTTACCTGAAACCTCTGCGAAATTTCCCCCAATTTTAACCTACATACATTCACACTTAAAATTCCTAACCCTAATAGGATTCGATTTCAAAATTCACTTCTTTTTATGGACAATTCGTTCACCCAATCACTAATACTATTCTACTATAATTGCATAATTCTGTAGTATTTTTGTTAATTGTCCAAATTAATTGAATTGATTTGATTTGATTTGAATTTTGGTGATGATGATGTCGGCGTCGGCGGATGATAATAAGGGGTTTGATTTCGACTGTATGTATGATTTCTCGAGTGATGCTAATCATGGTGATGATGTTGATATTGGTGGGTTATTTGTTGATAATGGTGGCGGTGGTGATGATGATTTTGCCATTGATATCGACTCATTTTTTACGATTCTCGACGAGGAATTGCCGTCACAGGAGAACCCTTTGCCTGAATTACCGGTATTTTCTTAGTTTAAATTTTGAAAGTTGGAATGTTTGATGTTTTGTGAATTACGGCTTTTGGTGAATTTTGTTTGTGGATGTGCCATTTTTTGAGTAGAATTATGCTTTACTAGGTGTTGATTAAAGTTATTTTTTATTTTTTTTTTTATTTCGCGAAACGGCTGAATTAGTGCTCAATTATGGTTTTCACATTATATTACTAAGAGTTTAAGGGATGGTATAGTTCGTATTACTTAGATTCTGAATTTAAGGCATGAGTGTACATGAAGGAATTTCGAAAGAAGAACAGTTTTTATCTCTTGGGAAAATTTGAGGGACAGTTTAATGAGAGAAATGCCCTTTGTATGGAAATGATGGGATTTGGATTCCCTATTTCTAGTGTCTCGATATGGGTTAAATAGCAACTCAGAGCGATATGGTGCGTTTGAATAACATTTGAGGAGGGAACGGGATGAGTGGAGAGGGGATGGAAGTAAGGGAAAGTGAAGGTAGGGGACTGGCACGAGGGGATTTCCCCCCAAAACTTCCATATGGTAGAAAGATTTTGATCTGACTTGGAGTGGGGGGAATGAATTTCTGTCCATTTCTCTCGTAACCCTATTTGCTAACCATCAAGGGAATTTGCATTCCTTTGCCCCTATCTTTAATTCTATTCAAACAAGGCCTTAGACTATTCATTTGTGGCTACATAGCGTGTTGTATAACAATCTTGGATGCTTGTTGCCAAACTCGATGATCCTGTTTTTTAGATATTTATATTGGGTGGTATTCGGCATCTCTTGAAAAAAACAGTTTCCTATTTTCTTGAATGTGATAAGACGGGTTTGGCTTGACAACCTCAAATATTTTGCATATCAGATTGAAGTTTTTAAGTATAATAAGTTAATGCTATGACACATAATAAACTGTAAACATACAAGTACAAAAAAGATAGTTGGAGGTTTGAAGTACTTGGCTTTATGGCCTTTATCATTCGAGCCTCTAGGTTTAGTGAGAAGACATAGAAAAAGATTTATAGGAGAATAGATGACTGTTGTGGCTTTTCGGTTACTTGCAGGGGAATGTTTTTGCCATAAGGGTGCTGCCAATTTTGATGGCGTGGTAGAATCACGTTACAAGGATAAGTGATTAAATTGACATTTGGATGCTGAGACGTATGAAATTAGGCTCAGTGTCCTCATTATCATTAATTTCCCGATAGTGCCTTACTTCTAGACTTGTCAAAAGTTGTCTCGACCCGACCTATAAAACTTGACCTGCTAACTGGAACGACCCCATTAATCTAGGGTCAAAACCCGACAGTGCTTTAAGTTTATATTTAATGTATACAGTGGTGAAGCTAGGGGATGATGAATATTTCAAAGTTTTTAGTTAAAATTTCCGAACCTTTTTCGAGTTTTCTTTATACAATTACTCATTAGTCCTCGCTGAGATTTTTCGCCCTCACCGAGTTTAAATCCTGCCTCCACCACAAAATGTATATTATGAACATATAAAGGAAATACAATGATTATATTTAATACTTCGTACATATTATTAAAATATTAATATTTGTATTTTTTTGGGGTGGATATTAATATTTATATATGAAATGTGAATTAATTATAAAAAAAAACTAATGTTAGTATTGCAAATCAAAAATATGAGCAAAATATCAGTTGTACATAACATATATGAAGTATTATTTAAATTGTAAAATGACTATTAAAATAACTCAATGTCTATGATTGTTTCAAGAATCTTTAATTTTTTTTTTCGAATTTAATAAGGCAAATAAAAAGACGTCACAAACTATTTTGAAACTATTTTTGACCTGACCCGTAATCCCGATTCATTGTTTACCCAACGGCATTTGACCCAACCCGCCTGATCCTTTTGGCAATGATATAGTTACCTTCTATTAAAGGCCCTTGCTCAAATTAGGGTAACGAGGGGTTAGATAATGACAGGCAATTTCAAACAGGCGTATAACAGAATGGGCCGACCATCTACAACTAGATGTAAATGAAGCAGAGAGGGTTTTGTGAGCCATTTTAATTTAATCCCTTATTTTTTTGAGATGAAATAACTATATTCACTACAAATGTAAAAAACTAGTAATTCTACAAGAATTATAGGATATCAATGATGAATCAATATATTTTAGGCACTTGATAATGCCTTTACGACAATGATAAGTGTGTGTTTGCCTGTTTGGTGGTTGAGATCGAATTGTTGCTTCTAGACCATGGTTTAAAACTCGGCTGATTGTTTGAAGGTTCCTTCCATAACATCAATCACTGATGGAATATCCACTTGTTTTTCATTTTCATTCATTATATCTTCTAGGTTTTTGCAGTTGTTTGACTTTTATTTTCATTGATGAACAATTCTCCATCTCCACTTTTTTCGCTGGCATGTGTTACACGTTACGCATATAATCTATATTGTGATGGTCTGTTTTGTTGAACTTTTGTACTTTATTGTTAGAGATTTCATGAGATGTCTCCTCGTAAGATTTTGCCCTCCATGTTATTAGTTTGTTCTGGTATTGAGATAATTGGAAGCTTTAGTTTCTCACTGTATATTTACCTTCTTGAATACTTACTAAATATTTTCTGGTATGCAGAATAATCCATTTTATCCGGCAGTTGACTCCACCCAGGAAAGGGTTTCAGGTGCTCATGTAGACAATAATTGTGATTCAAATTTTAGACTGGGTAAGCTTTCATAGCTGTGCGCACCTTGAAACATGATGCTTGCTGATAAAACCTCAATATCAATAGAACAATCTATTGGAGCCTTTAGCATTTTCTTTCGTTGCATGATTGAGGTTATAAAGTTTCAAGGTGAACCTTTGCTGATTTTATGGGGTACAAATGTTGCCTGATGGATCACTTGGCTCTTGGACCTTGGTTATATCATATCATGATGGATTTTGAAAGGTCTAATCCTTGGCCTTTTGTCCAAGAATTGCTGAAGTTCGAATGAACCAAACTATAGTAATGAATGTTTTTGTTCCTTTTCAGCATGAATTTTGGTGTTCTTGAAAAAATGTAGCTAGTGTTCCTGGTTACATTTTTTGTTGACTCTTACAGGCTACATGGTTTAGTGACGAGACTTTTTTTTTGTACACCTGAATTTTCTAAGAATCTCGTATCGATGGTAATGTCTTTTCTATCTGTAACCCTTGTGGTGCGATTATTGTCTGGCTATGTCAGCAGCTGAGGATGTTTAATTCTTAATTTGGGAGTTTTATTTTAATCGTAATAGATCAATTAAGTGCTTTAGTCTGAGTTTATGTATTGCATGGTATTGAGTGTATTTGCCAAGTGAACTATTTTTAGTTCAATATTTCTATAGTTTGTTCGATCATTTATGTTCCCTGCAAAATTGCTTTAACTTTTCATCGCACTTTTTCAATTTTGTAGAATATGTTGTTGAAAGGGGAAGTAGTGCTGAGAAAGGGGAGGCTCTTGAGCAAGTTTTTCTTGCTTCGCCTCTAGATATGTCATTAACTGAAGCTAATGGCACATCACTTGGGAAAAGCAACATTGAACCTGCTTTGGATCAGTCTCCTCTCTTAATGAAGACAGAGTGTTTCTCGTCTACACAGGATTGTTTGAGCACATATGACATATATACTGGTTTTCCAAATCAAAATTCGTTAGACGGCATGGGCTGTGGTATGATGCTGACGAACGATACAGTTACGAATGTTGTGAAGCTAAATGATTCTGTGTCTTCTCATGCATGGACTGATGAAAAAACCATCTTAGCATCTCAGGTTCAAACGGCAAATATATTTTCATCTGAGATTCCACCATATTATTTCTTTGATTCAACTCTCCATGACAATTTCACTATTGATCAAGTGAACACTGTTAATACTGTTGATAGTAGTAGTACAACTACAGACGATGCTTCAGCAGAGCCATTTTGTTGGCGGCAGATGAACCAGCCATGCATTAAACAAGCTGTCGAAATTAAAGACGAAAGGGACAGGGGACTGGCTGTACTCAATGGTTTTGAGGGCACATCTTGCGTTACAAGTAAAGACGCTGCATTTGGAGGGATGTCGTTTGATTTTGGTGATAGGAAATCTGTTGCATCATCTGAAACTCGTTACTCTGGAAGTCTAGTTGGTCACTCGAATAATTACCGTCATAGTTTTGTTACCGATAGAAAACCAGCCAATCTGCCTTTGCTAAATGGTTCTTATGCCAATTTCGGTGGTTTGCCTTTCAATAAAGGAGTAGAGAAGGTTGTGGAGGCTGCAAATATTAAATATGATGCCTTCTGTGGCTCTAATGAGGTTTGCGGTGCAAGCTTATTAGATGGCAGGGTGTACAGTGAGGCTGACGATGATGATGATGATGTGTGCGTAATTGAAGACTTAAGTGCACCTGCACAAGTTTATCAATATTCTGTTCATAAAAAGTCTGTAACCTCACATATGCCAACATTTTCTCCCGCATGTTTACCGTTAGCTCTGCCAAACCATCAAGTAGCTATTAATGCTACCAGAGTGAAGGCAGCTGATGAACGTTTAATTTTCCAAGCAGTAGTGCAGGTATTTTTTTGTTCTATATTAAGCCATGTTTCTTTAGTTTATCAGACGAAGTAAATATTTTGCGAATACCCTGATACAATATTTCACATTCTACTTATGTGTTAACTCATTGGGGTGTTCAGGAAGAGCTGCAGATATGGTACATGTTCTCTAGCTCCTTGGCAGTGTTTCACGGAATCTAAACCTTTTTCCCCTTATGTTTGTCACAGGATCTTTCACAACCAAAGTCGGAGGCTACCCCACCTGACGGCGTTTTAGATGTACCTCTTCTCAGGCACCAGGTACAAATTTTCATTGCTACTTGACCGATGTTAAGAACACATTTATTTACTCAATCAGGGATTTACTATTCACCTCCTTGTTCGAGCTACTGATTAAATAATTGCATGGCTTGAGTGAAGGGCTGAATTCGAATCCTTCACCTTTGTGTTTGCTTAAGTGGATTCTTTGTGTGCTACAACTTGGACAATCTGGTCCCTATTTATGTTTATTCAATTGGCTTTTGTTTATAGAGAGAGAGAGAGAGATATTAAAAATCAAAGCCTAATTGTTTTTTTTTTTTAAAATAAGGGGGTGAGATCTTTTTTTTTTTTGTCTTCTGTTATCTCTTCAGTGGTTTCTATATTCTGCCACCTTATACAGAAAATTGAGTTTTTTTTTTTTCCTTCAGCGGATTGCATTGTCATGGATGATGCAAAAAGAAACAACTAGTGTGCAATGTTCGGGAGGTATTTTAGCTGACGATCAGGTTCAGGCCGTACAACCCTTAGCATGCATTTTTTTTTGTTTCACGATTTTTTATTTTATTTTAATTTTTTTTGTTACGGAGTGAGTATTTGTATTTTCTTCAATTGACTTTGATGATTATATGAAAATAACTATTTTCATCAATCAAACATGTCAAAGTCGACTTTGGCTGACCATCAAAGTCAATTGAGGATGGTAAGTTTGGGATGGTGGATGGAGGTAGTATTTATGTGCACGTTTGTAAAACACATCTACTTTACACAGGGACTTGGGAAAACAGTGTCAACCATTGCTCTTATTCTTACTGAAAGAGCTCCGGTGGCGAAGACAATGGGCAGAGTGGATCAACCTGAGCTGGAAACATTAGATTTGGAGGCAGAAGGTGACAAAAAAGTGAAAAATGGCCCAGCTACAGAGGTGCAATCATCTTCTTCCGTAAAAGGGAGGCCTTCTGGTGGAACACTTGTTGTATGCCCTACTAGTGTGCTTAGGCAGTGGGGAGATGAACTGAGGAATAAGGTGTCAGACAAAGTTAAGCTTTCTGTCTGTATGTACCATGGGGGTGGCAGGACCAAGGATCCATATGAATTAGCTAACTATGATGTTGTTCTTACAACATATTCTATTGTAAGCATGGAGGTCCCAAAACCTGTGTCTGTTAAAGATGATGAAAAACGAAAACGGCAAGCCGATGATGCTGGTGCTTCTAGTAAGAAAAGAAAGCACCCTTCAAAATCTGATAAAAGACGCTTGAAGAAAGTAATGGATGATGGAATACTAGAGTCTTCTGCTCGCCCTCTTGCTAGGGTAAATTGGTTCAGAGTAGTACTCGATGAGGCCCAAAGTATCAAGAATTACAGGACTCAGGTTGCCCAGGCCTGCTGGGGTCTTCGGGCAAAACGTCGATGGTGCTTGTCCGGGACTCCTATTCAGAATTCTGTTGATGATCTCTATAGTTACTTCAGATTTCTCAGATATGACCCATATTCAGTTTACAAGTCCTTCTGTTCGATGGTTAAGTTTCCAATCGTTAAAGACCCAGTTAATGGGTACAAAAAGTTGCAAGCTGTTCTGAAGACTATAATGTTACGACGTACCAAAGGTTAGACTCCATAAACTTTCAGGTTTCATTCGCAGAATATTTCCATGTGTCTACTTATTTAGCAAAACCAAATTGACTTGAAAGCGTTGGGTTTGGGTCTTTAGGATGTGAGTCTGAGCCTGCAATTACTGAGATGTTGCTCTAGATAAAAGATCATCTGGAAACCTAGAATTTGGCCAGTCTGTTTTGAATTGCTGAAACCTTGTCTTTTTTTAGTCATCAAAAATCACCTGCATTTCTTACATAAAAATAGGGGGTAGATCCAACAAAGATTTTCTTTTTGATTCATCGCTCATCCAAGAACTGTTTTTGATCCAGTTTGCGTGTAACATGTGTAGATGTGTAGTTTTTTTACTACGTGTTCTCATCAGACATGGGGGCATCTATTTGATTTTGTTTGTCGCATGCGATGGTTTGGGGTTGGCTAACATGAATGGAACATGGTATACAGGAGTGAAATCCGCAATGAACTGGATATGGAGAGACTGTAATTTATTATACAGTAGTAAATTGAACAGCATCCAAGCGTCACATCAGCAATATTAAAATGGAATGTTAATAATTCTCTCACTAAATATTTCCGAGTTATTAGGTGGCATCCAAATTGTTTATCACAGTACCACTGGTTGCTTGATAAATTTTTTTTAGATATTGACCACGAGTGTGATAACAGTCTTGATGTCACGCTATGAAGATTTCAAAGGTGTATTGTAAGTGTAATGGGTCGCAACCAGTATAACTTAAAACTCCCAATGACATTTACTAGGTATATTGGTGCATTTTTGTAATTTCCCAGGATTAAGTTCCATGTTATTTAACGTAATCGGGACATTTTATATCATGGCCATCGGCGCCTCTCCATGAGTATGAAGGAGATAATATGCCGTAATATTCTCAATTACTTGTATAACTTGATGTTTTATCAGGAACACTTCTTGATGGAGAACCAATTATCAACTTGCCTCCTAAATCTGTGAAGTTGAAGAAAGTGGAATTTTCGCAAGAGGAGCGTGATTTCTACACCAGGCTGGAAGCTGACTCTCGTGCCCAGTTTCAAGTATGTTTGTAGTCTTTTCAGTTTACTGCTATAACATGGTGGGTTATGATGGCCCTTCTTTGTTGTCCCAAACGTGAGTTTTGAAATAGACTCCTTTAGTTTTTGAATACTTCGTCTTGAGGAGTGTTATTAGCTCAGATCTACCAAATGCCTTGCTTGAATGTTATAAGACAGTAGGAAGTTATCTGTTGCTGAGTCCCCATTTCTGTATACCAACATTGTTGAGCGATCAAGCATGCGATTTTTTGCTGGCATAAATTCTTCATATTTTTTCTTCTTAAGGCTTTACTTTTTAAAGAGCTGACAGCCTCTGATCTTTCTGTATGATATTTGTTGGGAGATCCTTAGTCCTTGGGATAGTTTCAATAGGAGGTTTGCTTAAGCTTTGTTAGAACGTTGTTTGTGTGATGTCGTGTTCTGTCGGACACTCCATTTCTTGTGCTTGGCATTTTAAGAGTGTTTTGTTACATCCGTTCTTGGCATTAGGCAAGAATAGGGTAAGAACTGCAAGTATAACTGTGTAAGGGAAAAGTCATTTGGTAATTGAAAACATCTGACAGTTTTAAGTATTTTTTTTTTTTTTTTCAAAGTTAAACCTTTATTATAATTACTGTGGTGAATTGGTGATATCTCTTCTGTTGTCATAGCTTTCATTTTTGAAACATTTCTGATTTCTTCACTCTCTTTTTTAGGCTTATGCGGCATCTGGAACAGTCAAACAAAATTATGTGAACATTTTATTAATGCTCTTGCGACTCCGGCAAGCATGCGATCATCCTTTTCTGGTGCAAGGTTATGGGTCTAATTCAGCTCTGAAATCTTCTATCAGTGCAGCAAAGAAGCTTCCCCGTGAGCAGCAGATTTGTCTTTTGAATTGCTTAGAAGCGTCCTTGGCAATTTGTGGCATATGCAAGGTACTTGGTTTATCTGTCATTTATTCAATTAAACTGTGTTGGAGTCTACCATGCTTGTTGTTTCTGTTTTAACTTTGATGCTAATTTACAAATTACATTAGTACAGTAAATTAAAGTGTACCATGTGGCTAATGAAATTATCTATGTTTTAACAAGCAATATGCACGGTTTCTTTCACTCAGTCGTAAGTTTTGTTTTTAGCCACATATTCACTATGATTTTGGATTTTGATGGTGGAACTTCGTAGTTTTAGTTTCATATAATGCTCGATATCTGTTTGCAATCTGCATTAAGCAAGTCTGCTGCTAGTAAGTCAAGAAGAAGAATTTCATACTTATTGTTTGCCGGTTTATTTATTTATATTGCAGGATCCTCCTGAGGACGCTGTTGTTAGTATATGCGGTCATGTTTTCTGCAATCAGTGCATTTCTGAGCGTCTCACAGGTGATGACAACCAGTGCCCTATAACAAAATGCAAAACTCAACTCAGCGCATCTTCGATTTTTTCCAAAGGCGCGTTGAAAAGTTGCCGTCTGTCTCCCGAGTTTTCTCGTGATGGTTCTCAAGTTTGCTCTCCTTCCGAGTCCTATGATCAAGCAGAGTTGGCAGAGCTTTCTCCGGCCCATTTTTTTAATTCCTCCAAAATTAAGACAGCTCTCAAAGTCCTTAAATCACTATCTAAACCTCAAATGGTCATTCATGATAACACCTCGATGGAATCTTCCATTACTGATGATAGCCTTGTTGCGAGCAAGGGTTCAGCTAGTTCAGGTGTAGTGGAGAAAGCAATTGTCTTCTCTCAGTGGACAAGCATGTTGGATTTACTCGAGGACGGCTTGAAAGAATGTTCAATTCACTACCGACGATTAGATGGGACTATGTCTGTTGTTGCTCGTGATAAAGCTGTGAAGGACTTCAACACTCTTCCTGAGGTTCTAAACTATTCAACATTTTATGCCACCTTGAGCGTCTGCTGTTGATTACTCTTTATCCCCCAAATTTCACCCCTATATTTTTCACTCACACATTTATATGCGCGATCCTTTTAGATTTTTATGGAGGTTCAAACAATTTTTGTGTGAAATTAAAGTGAGTAGTACTTGTTTGGGACGACAATACGACATTATTGTGTCACCCCAGTTTTAGCTGAAGATGGCAGTATGTGTTTTCCTATTTGAAATTTATGGGGTTGATCACACTGAGGAAAAATTCTTAGCTCGATTTCTTGTTCATCATCGCAGGTCTCTGTTATGATAATGTCTTTAAAGGCAGCAAGTCTTGGGCTAAATATGGTTGCAGCTTGTCATGTTCTTCTTTTGGATCTTTGGTGGAACCCTACAACCGAGGACCAAGCAATTGACAGAGCTCATCGAATTGGGCAGACTCGTCCTGTTACAGTTGTGAGACTTACCGTGAAAGATACTGTCGAAGATCGGATTTTAGCTCTTCAGGTACTTAATGTCATCTTGATGTGGAGCATAGTTCACATAGTTATTTTTGCTTGTCAGTAGGATTTTATTATGCCGAAAAGCAGTTGTTTAGAACTTGCTTCCCGTTTCTGCCAACACCTCAAATCCCGTTTACTGTTTACCGACTCAATTTTTGTTTTCACATTTGGACATTAATGAGTAAATTTTTTGCGTTAGATTTTAGCCCTATAACTTCAAAGTGATTGCAGATCATCTCTGAAACTTCAGAAATATTTTGGCTTATGTAGCTCCTGCACTTCACTTTTACAAACTTGTAGACACACCACCATTCTAGCATGCTTTGAGACTTTGACACTTCATTTTAGGCCAGAAATATTATTTATATCTTAACCATTTTCGACACTCCATCTCACTTACATTTTGAGACTATCAATTCAAAGATTAGAGATGTTAAAAAATTGTGGTTGCTGTTGCCGTTGTAGTATTTTCAGTTTTGTTTTCACATTTACAAGCATGCTTGTATTTCATTTTGTTTGCACCATCTACTTTAGTTCGTCTTCGAGCTGGGTAGTCCCCTCCTACATGAGTTCAACACTGTCATGGTCTCTTAGCATAACTCAGAATCTCTGTTTAGTTAGATCGACTACTATTCAACACTTGTGACAAGTGTTCTACGAGCTCAAATGCACTCTTACTAATTGCTAATATGGTATTTTATTCTGGTTATGCAGCAAAAGAAGAGGGAGTTGGTTGCTTCTGCTTTTGGAGAAGACGAAACAGGAAATAGTCAGACCCGGCTTACAGTAGAAGACCTGAAGTACCTATTTATGGCTTGATGATGTCGATTTTTACATAGCGTCGAGAACATTCCTGAGAATAGTTGACAGCAGTGAATAGAATAGAAAGATAGCACCTGATTAAGTATAGGGTACAGCCTTACAGAGTTACAGGATAGGAAATTGATTCATTTTGGCAGTTACATTGTTTAATTTGTCCATGATCTTTAGAGAGAGCATGTGAGGGTATTGCCTGTACAATGTAGCTTTGTCTAGTTTCAGATTACAGGGATTCTTTTTAAATGACAATTGATGAAAGCCCTTTTGCCCAAGTTGCGCAAATATAGTTTTATTTTTTCCGTTCAGTTTAAATCATTTTCGGCCGCATTGTTCTGTTCAGAATGTCTTATTCTTTTTTTCGATTGATTCAGGAGGCAACCTTAACAATTTTGTGGAGCCGACGTTTGAAGTACAAGAAACTAAAAAACTAACAATTTTGGATCAATTTGAAACATTTGACATCCATTTTTCTTCATTGATCTTCAAATGGTATGCGAGTTTTTTCACACCCGCGAACATGTTGGGCTCTACACCCAACATAAAAAAAGAATGTCCATCTGAAGCTAAAAAAAGAATCTCCTTCTGAAGCTTAAACTGAGAGTCCTTTCCTGGGCTCCTATAAAATGGCCGGTAAATTTGGTCGATCAAATAGATAGAGTAATAAGTATAATCTTCTACTCGATCAATTCACTCTCCCCCTCTCAAATTGTTTCAATGTGGTAAAAAACACAAAAACTTCTGAGAGACGGTGTCTCAATAGCATTATTGAGAGACCTCTCACATGATGAGGTGAAGGACCCACTGCTTTTTCTATTTTCCTATTATGTCTCTCACTATTCTCGTTTTAGACGGACTGACTATTCCGTCTGAAGGCTTCAGACGACTTTGTATAACCATTTTTATGGTAAAATATGATTATTTAGACCGGGTCACTTTTATTTAAACTGGATCACATTTAACTGTAAATAGATCACGTATGACCCGTCTAAAACTTTGAGACGAAAACGAGCGTATGAAGGGTAATATTTTACACTAATAGTATAAAATATTTACATATACGGAGTATAATTTATGCAACATACCGAGAAACCTTACTCTGAAGAAATATCAAAGGTTAATCCAACGGTATACATTGCCTCATCAAGAACCCACTGAAATCTCTTAAGTTCCTTAGTAGAACAAGTCCCATCATTCTTAATCTTAAGCTCACATTCCATCATTAATGTAAGTAAATAATGCAAGTTCGATCATGCAAACAAAAATCTGATTCATAATAAAGTTGGGAAAAAACCGCAACTCCAACCCGACTCTTATCTATGACAACAACAATAACAACATCTTAGTTTTAATCCCAAAAATAATTCAGGGTTGGTCACAGGGGCGGACGCATGAATTTTTTACAAGGGGGCACCTAAATTTTTTCCAACTCATTGTCTTCCATTTAAAAAAGAAAAAATATATACAAATTTTCGTTTTTTTTTTTGTTGAACTAATGTTATATAAAATAAAAATGGAAAAATAATTGATTCGAGATAATTTTTTAATACGATTAATATTTTATTTTAAATTTAAAATAAATGTATTTTATAGTTAATGATGAGATATATTTTTAAAAGATATATTACATTCTAGTACCAAAATAAGTGGTAAACACTAATGATTCAATGGTTAAGAAGATAATGTGTTAACTTTGAGGTCAAAGGTTCGAATCCTATATCAATGAACTAGGATTCGAACCCTAAACCACACACTTATCTCCAAAAGCCTTTTCCAACCTTGCCACATTGACTTATTGCTCATATTAGATCTTAATAAACATTTATTTCTAAACTTCCATGGTGGGCACTTGCCCACCCAGCCCCCCCTCCCCCCTAAATCCGCCCTTGGGGTTGGATGACTTTGGCCTCCTAGGTAAAGATTAAATACATTTTTCGGCGCAATTTAATCGTCCTTTATATTTATTTTTTTGGAAAATGGAGTAAGGAGGTGGCTGTAGTGGCACATGAAGTTCAAGGAGTAAGTTAGGAAGCCAACTAGTTTCAGGCTTTCAGCTACAACATTAGCTATGCTTGGTATTCGGCCTCGGCACTTGACCGAGAGATTGTTTCTTGGCACTTAGAGGACCAAGACACCAAGTTGTTGCCTAGGAAAACGCAATAACCGAAAGTGGAGCGACAGGAATCGGAGCACCCAGCCCAATCGACATCAGAGTAGGAGTGCGAGAGCAATAGATCGAGATGGGCGGATGTTGAGGCCGTGATCAATGGTGCCTTGAATATAGCCTATGATACACTTTAAAAATTGAAAGTGTGAGGCACGAGGGTCATGCATAAATAACATATCTGTTGCACGACATATGAAATGTCGGGACGAGTGATGGCGGTGGCAGATTTATGGGGAGGGGGGCTAGCAGGGGCAGTCGCCCCCCGGATATTGGAAATTTCGAATTTCTTAGTTAAAACTTTTGATATTGTCCGAGATTTACTTTATGGCATTACTAGTTCCCCCCAACAGAGAATCCTGGCTCTGCCACTGAATGATGTTCAGGTATTGTAGCGCGCCAGCCAACGATATTAAGCGGAATCCTCAATTAGAGACCAGAGTCACCACTAAGCTTCGAACTGGGTTCCACGGGTGTAGTGATCGGTTTACAGGAGACTATTTTGGCTCAATTAATAATGTCCTCGGCATATTGATGTCGAGATAAAAAAAAGCCATGAGTTGTACGACTTACGTGCCCAAGAAATGATGAAGAGTACCAAGATCCGTCATGGCAAATTAATGGGAAAGTCGATGAATAATGGAACGAAGGAGAGGAGGGCTTGAGGCCGTAAGAACAATGTTGTCGACTTATAAGAGCAAATAGGTTGTGGCAGTAGGTGATTTGTAGATAAATAAAGAGGAGTCACACACACTACTAGTGAAGCTCTGCGAAAGAATAAAACTGGCAAAGCAATTGTTGAGAATAGAGAGAATTGATTTGAATGTGATGATTTTATTAACATATAGGAATTACAATATATATAGGAGTACATATACAAGCTTTAGGAAACTAGAAATATATTTACCTAAATCTAGAGACGGGAATAGGAAAGTATAACCTAAGATAATTACAAGAAAAGATACAGAATATACGAAAGATACGGAGAATAACATTAATGACTAACACACCCCCGCAAGATGGACGTCCCCGAGGACAGGCCAATCTTGGAGCATAGAATAGTGAACCGAGCTCGAGACAGGGGCTTGGTGAGAAGATCTTCAAGCTGATCGTTACTAGCAATGTGACGAACCCGCAGCTTTCCAGCTTGTATTCGCTCACGAACAAAGTGAAAGACAATGGCAACGTGTTTCATGCGAGAGTGAAAAATGGGATTTTCCGAGTAATGCGTTGTACCAAGGTTGTCACAGTAAATAACAGGTGCTGAAGGCATAGACAAACCAAGATCAAGGAGAAGCGCATGAACCCATTCTAAGTAAGCGGTGGTATCAGCAATGGCACGAAATTCGGCCTCAGTCGTGGAGCGAGCTAGAGTGCGTTGCTTCTTGGAGGACCATGTAATAGCATTTCGACCAAGGTATATTAAATAACCAGAAGTAGAGATATAGTCATCTTTGTCGCCAGCCCAATCTGCATCACAGTAGGCATGGAGATGAAGAGGAGAGTCTCGATAGAGCTCCAGCCCAAAATGAACAGTACCCTGTAAATAACGAAGAAGTCGTTTGACAGCTAGCCAGTGGGAATCAGTCGGATTGGCCATGAATTGAACTAATTTATTTACAGTGAAGGATATGTCAGACCTAGTGAGAGCTAGGTATTGCAAGCCACCAATGATGGCTCGATAGTCAGATGAATTGGAGATTGCAGAGCCTTGATCACGACGCAGAGGGGGATGATCAACAATAGGTGTTGGCAGGGACTTTGACTTGTGCATTTTATGACGGATGAGTAGGTCAAGAATGTACTTAGTCTGGGTGAGAAGAAGACCTGCAGAGTTTGGAGTGACTTCGACTCCTAGGAAGTACGACAAGGGACCCAAGTCCTTAAGGGAAAAACGAGCAGCAAGGGTAGCAATAAAATACGTTAGACAGGTGGGAGACGGACAAGTAACTATAATATCATCAACATAGACCAATAGGTAAATGGGAGAGGGGGAAGATTGACATATAAAAGGAGATGGGTCAGCAGGGGATGTGTGAAAACCATAAGCAAGCAAGGCAGCCTTGAGCTCATTGTACCATGCTCGAGGAGCCTGCTTGAGACCGTAGATGGCTTTAGACAGGAGACAGTGATAAGAAGACTTCGAGGCATCAATAAAACCAGGTGGTTGTGCCATGTAAACTTCATCAGTAAGCGAGCCTTGCAGGAAGGCATTGTTGACGCCTAGTTGGCAATTCAAGTTGCCAGTTATTACAGACAACGAGGGAGAGGAAGAGACGGACTGTGGCCGGTTTAACTACAGGGCTGAATGTTTCCGAGTAGTCAATACCCGGTCTTTGGTGAAATCCTTTCGCGACAAGCCTAGCCTTATATTTGTGTATGGTATTGTCGGGATTGTATTTAATCCGAAATACCCACTTACATCTAATTAAGTTTCGGTCAGATTTGGGAGGGACGAGTGGTCCAAGTTTGATTATTTGTGAGGGCATTAAATTCATCATTCATTGCATCGCGCTAGTGAGGTATGGTAAGAGCATGTTTGACGGAAGTGGGGAGGGAATGAGGGGAGTTAAGGAGAGCAGTTTTGGCATATTTGGGGTTTGGTTTACGAATGTTGTGTGAGAGACGGGTGATGACAGTTCGGTGGAGAGGTTGGGGTGGTGGGGGAGGGGGTGGTGGTGGTGGAGAGGGGGAAGTAACAGGGCTGTGTTGGATGGTGGGATTAGGGAGATTGGGAGGAGACTGCCAGGAAGTAGGGGTCGAAGGGGAGGAAGTTTCAGAGGTGGGTCTGGGTGAGGGCGGGTCATGGTTGGGAGTGGGGTTTTGGGAAGGGGTGGTGGGTAAATCATGGGGGGAATTAAGGGGAGGGGGAATGCTAGCAGAAGATGGGTCTGGGGAAGGGAGCAACGGAAGAGGGAAGGGACACCAGGGAGCAGAGGAGTAGTTATGAGGAGCAGAGGTATTTGTGAGTTTGGGATAGGGAAAGTCAGTTTCAACAAATTTAACGTGGCGGGAGGTGTATATGCGGTTGGTGGAGGGGTCAAGGCAATGGTAAGCACTTTGATGGGAGGAGTAACCTACGAAGATGCAGGGCTTTGAGCGGTGGCCAAGCTTGTGATTGGCATAGGGTCGAAGCCATGGATATCAAAGGCATCCAAACCTTCGAAGTTTCAAGTAATTTGGAGATTGGTGGAAGAGCTTAAGGTAGGGAGAAGCGTTTGAGAGTGTGGGAGTAGGGAGACGATTAATGAGATAAGTAGCTGTGGAAAAGGCATGGGGCCAGAATGGCAGGGGAAGGGATGCGTGGGACTGGAGAACAAGGCCAGTTTCGACGATGTGTCGATGACGGCGCTCAACATACCCATTGTGTTCGGGTGTGTGTGGAGGAGAGGTGAGGTGGGATATACCATGTGAGGATAGGGTGGATTGGAGCTTAATGTATTCGCCCCCATTGTCATTTGTATAACTCAAGTTATGGCTCCTCAAAGTAGGCACTAGTTATCTGAAGTCCTCTTTTCGTCACTTCTTCATCTTATCTTTTATTCTCTTCCTCTAGATTTCCGTGCCATGCTTCGTGTGTTCCTCTATGCCATTCCGCGGTGCTTCACTTCATTCTTTTGCTCCTTAAATGCATTAGTTCTGCATTAAACACCAAATAGCGGCAGTAACAACATTTTAACACAAATG
>VHZZ01000071.1:42032-55057 GCA_009801015.1 Silene noctiflora | reverse complement strand
GTCCTCTTTTCGTCACTTCTTCATCTTATCTTTTCTTCTCTTCCTCTAGATTTCCGTGCCATGCTTCGTGTGTTCCTCTATGCCATTCCGCGGTGATTCACTTCATTCTTTTGCTCCTTAAATGCATTAGCTCTGCATTAAACACCAAATAGCGGCAGTAACAACATTCTAACATAAAAGGCATCTAAAAGACATATTTTAGCGCGAAATCCATACAAAAGGCAGTTAAAGGGAGGCATAAATGTATATATAAATATGACTCATCATGCTACCATCTCGGTTGCCCAAGGTAAGTACATATTAAATAGACCATTCAAGAACAACATTTTATTTATTACACTTTATATGAATAAGGATAACAAAATTACATCACTGGACTATTACAACTATGGACTCTATCATAGCTATACTATCATCTGCGTCAGCGATCTCCCATCCCCAAACGTGATCATCACAAACAAGTGTCCAACATAGCAACTATACCTGCAAGCCAACCTGCTCACCATCCCTGAATGGATCATCAGAGTTTTTACAAACAACACGGGGTCAGTCAACTGAACAACCACATACAGTAAATAATGTAAACAAAATGGATCAATCACCACACCACCACCATCACCATCACCACATACACCACACAACAAGTAACCGACTACACACCGAAGTATATAGCCCTGCCAGTGGAAGACTGCATCCAACCACCTAACCACCCACAAATACCCAAGTCTCTTAATGTGCACATCCCTCATGCGTTGAGAGAACGCAAGAGGTGAACAATGGGGGTAAGACCATCTCTCACAATGGCTCACAAAATCACAATACTGATCACATCACAATCACACCCAACACCAACGTCCACCATCAACACCACCATCACAATATCATCACAATCATAAAATCATATCACAAAACATATTACAATATCGTCACATTATTACATATACAGTTCTACAATCAACTGAGTAGGGAAACCCTACCTGTACCGCATTCCACGTAGCATCAATCATCCATTCAACATATGAGCATCGCACACGGACATCAACACCTACAACAACGATTCGACTCGATTACGCATAACCAAATCCCTAACCCAAGACATACAGATGATGACGGTGACTTACCTTATAAGACGATCGATTGACTAGGTCGGAGTCGGCGTATACTTCCATTCCCGTGATAGTCTTCTAGGTAGATGCTAGCAAGGTAAGGGATGAGTGATAGAGAGGGATGCGTCAATCTAGGTTTTCTTTGGGGAAGGAAAGGGAAAAGAAAAGAAATAAGAATGATTCGAAATTGTGACTTATGCGTAATATATTAATACGCTGTCAATGACGCACTTGGTCGAGTGCCCGCGTACTCCCCCGAATCCCTGCACTTGGTCGAGTACACCACACTCGACCGAGTTTCACTCATTAGGTCGAGTCCAAGGTCAAACAACGACTTCGTCTTGACGATTAAGGTCACCCAAGTCAACTACGGTCAGTCAACAGGTGCTCCTAAGGGACGGGTATTACATCACCCTTGTTTTCTTCATTCCCGCATTTCTTAGGACAGAACCGCCTAATATGCCCAAGGTCACCACACTTGAAACACTTCACATCATTGTTAGAAAAGTTCCTGGATCGAGACTTGTCATGCTTCGATCCATCCTCCCTGTTAAACGATCGACTTCTCCCATCCCCGAGCAACTGCAACTGTACCCGTACTGTCATTCCGTACCCAAGCCTTGTCCTTCTTCTTCGCATCAAAGGACAATAATTCTGCTTGTGCTTGCTCCATCGTAATGGTGTCTTTTCCGCACAAAATAGTATCCACATAAGTCTCATATGTGTCCGGGAGAGAATTGAGAAGTAATAATACCTTATCTTCCTCCTCAAGCTTTACTTCGATATTATTCAACTCGTCTAACAGTCCATTGAAAAAAATCACATGTCCAATTAGATTTTCATCCTCATCCATCATCAACCGATATAACCGTCGCTTCAAAAACAATTTGTTGGTCAAACTCTTCGCCATGTAGAGCTTCTCCAACTTTTCCCATATCACTGATTGAGAGTCGTCATCAAGAACACAATTGATGACTCAATCCGAGATGCACAACCTAATAGTACTTGCATGTACACTTGGTGCAGGCCTCTTCCCAGTCGACATCACTCATCGTTTCCGGCTTACCATCATCTCCTTTCAAGGCTTTAGACAAACCAAGATGAACCAGGAGATCCTTCATCCTTCTTTGCCAAAGGGTGAAACTACTTTTACCGTCAAATTTTGGTACTGCAAATTGAGACCCCATATTTGACATCCTTGCCAATTAAACCAGCCACCGGACCGAGCCTACTGGCTCTGATACCATTGTTGGGAAATTAATGCCAATTAAACCACGCGCAATGGAAGCAATCAATCGACAAGTAAACCGTAAAAGTAAGGAAATGTAAGCACTAATAAGATGAGACAATATTTAAGGGCAAAACCTTCCAAACAGAAAGTAAAACCCACTAGCGAAATTGACTAGAGTCCACTATAAAAATAGTACCAGTACCACGTAACCGTCCTGAATAAATACCAATTCATAACCTACAATAATTAAAGTATAACCACCTCTAGACCTAAGTAATATTGGTAAATTCCACCAATAATACTCCTACAGTAACCCCTCAATTATTGTATTAAAACACCCGTTATACCACCTCTCACCCTCAAACCCGACTTGCTATTTTCTACCAAGCTAAGTCACCTTGTTTGATATTTGTTTGTGAGATAATTTTTCCAAAGGATTTGTCATCCTTTATATAGCATGTGAAAAAGTGACGTTATAGTTTAATATCATAAATCACTTCACGTTACCAACATATAAATTAAAGACAAATTGATATGCTTTTCACATTCTTCACGTAATGTTAACAAATGAATTAATATTCATTTAACATCACACAATGTTAAATGTACTTCGTTAATACATGCATGTAACACTTCCCATTAAGCCTTGTGTTGGATGTTACTCAACAGTTTTCAACCCGAACCCAAGCTTCACGCTTAGTAGACTCGTCCTCAAGAACACGAGGTAGGAATTCGTCGCTAAGTGTTCCGTAAATCTATTGGAGGGCTTGTGCATCAACTTCATTCCACGAGTCATAGGTGTGAGACAACACCTTATACCCCACGAGCATGACGTTTGAATAGGCGGCGAAGCCACGATGCGTATGTTAATTTTATGCTGTCGCGGACACGTGTTTTTTTTATGGATATTGGATACGGTAAACACGGACGACATCGAATGCAAGCCAGTTTTGGGAGATGATAAGGGTTCTTTCAACATGGTTATTTGCCGTGAGGCAGCACGAAGAAGAAGACACATGGAAGGGATTGAGGAGAGATCGAGATACAATCCTTAGTCTAATACCATGTTAATTATCATATTCCCGAGAAAGGATTGTTAGATAACATTCAACGGTGGAGTCAGGAACTGGGTGGTTTAAGGGAAACTCGAAAAAAGTTGATAAATTTTGACTAAAAATTTTGAAATTTTTGGTCGCCAACGGAGGTGAGCGCCCCTACAATGGCCATAAATAAATCCACCATTATAACATTCACATCCCCCTATATACTAAAAGATTAACAAAGCTGCAGTTTTTCCCGCCTAAATTTTGCGCCTAAGTTACATTCTACTATCTAGTATCTAATATGTATCCCCTAATTAATTTTATACCATAAATACTACTCCCTCCGATCCAGACAAATGATAAAATAGGGAAAATTGAGTTATTTAAGAAAATGTGGAAAAGTGAGGGGTAATAATGTTGGAAACTTTGATTGGATGGGGCCACATAAAATGAATTGTGTAATTGGGTAGTTGGTGAGTGGATGACAAAAGTGTAAATAGGTAGTGGGTGTAAGGATAATTTTGTCATTTTTCATGCCAAATAAGGTTTGTTACCATTTGTGTGGATCGTCCGTTTTAGATAACTGTGACCATTGATATGGATCGGAGGGAGTACATTCAAATTTGTACACAAATGTAATTTATATATTTATAGTAACAATATTTGCCATAAATAAATGACTTAATAACTTATACATTAAAAAATTGCATACAAACTTTTTATATTTAAAAGCAATCCTCTATTTATTAAAAGAATAAGTGATATCTCAAAATTTTACCGCTCAAATTACTCTACCTACAAACTGGGTCTCACATCTTTAGTTATTCTTAAATATTGGGATTAAAATTATTAGTTATTTTATAGAAATGATGGTACTACTTTATAGTATTTATCAATATTTTGTAGAGAAATATATGTACTAAAATACTTTGATTACCATATTCTTATGTGTGACATATTTTACGATGGATATTATAGACTCTAAGACTATATGTTTTACTTATTTTATTTTCATATTTTAACCATAAATTCCCCTTAATACTAATAGGATAAAAATTATCTTAGTTTTCTCTCCGAATGCAACTATCTAAATAAAGAAACATGTAACACTTTCTTTCTTTAAACTATATTTTCATTAAAATATAATCTTATAGTTAAATTCAAAATTATGATTTTTTCATCAAAATAAATTAAAATTGACGTTAAAGTTTAAACTATAAGTTGGTAAATTTTTCATTAAACGCAATAATTTTTAAGAAACAACTTGATACATACTTACCATTAACTTTGTGACAAAAAATTCATTAAAATAATTGAAGAAAATTTATAAAATAATTTCTTAATTTGTTAACTTTACTCAATTCGCTTTAATTAGTTTTTCATTATAAATAACACCCTAAAAAATAAATACTCAATATATATACTGCGCATTGTGCGAGATCTATACTAGTTTATAAAATATATGATTACAACCTAATTAACTTAGATACAATTCTAAAATTATAGAATATGACTAATTATTCTAGGAGATAATATAGGAACAATATTTGGCTAACAAGCATTTCTCTTGTAATAAGACAAGTATCTACAGTAAAATTTAACACGTGCACAAATTTATGGAGGCCTGCCAATTGCCAAATTCGCTGAATCTTCAGTTCTTCACCGCGGTTAGGGATGGCTATCAGCACGGGCCGGCTCGGCCCGGCCTGTTTAACCCACGCGCAGACAGCCTGGCCCGGCTAGACCCGCCCTCAGCCTGCCTCCTTCCCTGGTCTGGCCCGGGTCACAATACCCAGACCCAGCCCGCCTCTGGCCCGCCCCAGCCCGGCTTTAGCCCGCCCTCCTCCTGGCTCGGGCCAGGCATAATCCCAGCCCGGCCAAGCCTCCTGGCCTGGCCCGGGTCTAACCAAAAGAGCCCGGCCCGATTCCGCGGTTATACTGATTTTATTGACCAGTTTCAGAGAAAATATTAGTTTATCACAAAGAAATTCCTCGATGATGAAAACTGCATGGCCATGCAACTTCATCCAGCATGATCATTCGCCTACGTAATTGTGCACTATGAAATCGTTTCAAGTTCTATGTGTGAACTACTGTGAACACTGCAGACTACTGCATTTTCTTTTCTCCAATCATTTAACGCATTCAGTACTTCTGTTCATATTTTAGTTACACAACTTACACGTCAAAACTTACCCACCATAATTACCTACGTCAACGGAAAGCGACGGTCCCTCCAACATCATGGCTGATGTCATCTCTTCTTCCTTCGCTTCCAAGAATAAATTTTCTTCCGGCTCTTCTTACTATAGCATCTTAGGTGACCCGAGTTACCGAGTACCATAATTTATCATCACTTCGGATTGTATACTTGCTGTAAATGCTATCTTATAACTTGGAAACCTCAGGTCCTTACGAGCCATACACGAACATCATTTTGGAGTGCAGGGATCAGTTAAAAGCCCCACCTTCCGTGACCATCATCTATGAGAAGCGGTCCACGAACCATGTTGCGGATGCAATCTCCAAGTTCGCTTTGCGTGACTCGAGCTTACATTGTGGCTCGTTTTGCTGGGACATTGCACCCTATTTTGTTTTAGATATGTATAATTTTGATTTGGCACACATTTGTACTCCTTTATCCCCCGATCCACCTCTTTAGTTGTATTTGAAGTTTGTTTGTTTGTGAAACTTTAATATAATCGTTCCTCTTTCCCATAAAAAAAATGGAAAGCCACGGCGATATTAGAACATTCTCAGTAGTTGAACTAGTTGTTATTAGCTTAACTTTAACACAAATTCTTATTTAAGACGGTCACTATCCGTCTTAAACTTAAGACGGATAGTGGTCTCTCACATAAATGCAAGTGGGTGGGAAATGGATATACCCACTTGCCTCCCATTTGCATTTGTGTGAGAGGGTCACTATCCGTCTTAAGCTTAAGACGGATTTAAGACGGATAGTGGCCGTCTTTAGCAAGACCTTCTGTAACTTTAATACCTCATTGTTCGAGTTACGATAATTAAGTTATTGTATAATTTACTTTAATGTGTTAGTTAATTTACTATTAGCTTGTTTGGACAGCCTTGTTAAACTCTTCTATTTATTTATTTAATTCTCATTTTTCCAACCTATAAACAAATTTTATTCGATTCTCATTTTTTTTTGTCGTGGGCTAATTTTAGCAAGTAACTTAGTGGAACTGCTACTGAGATTAAAAATATTGTATATAGGTCTATTTAAGCAAAATTAATTAAGTTATAAGCAAATTTGTAAGCCAAAACTATTAGAGATGCTCCAAGTTTTATTTTAGTTTTTTTTGTCATTAATTCATAACAGTCACTTTTATTTACGACCTTAATTAAGGGAAGGCATAAATTCACGGGCCAAATGTATTGGCACCCGCGAATTGTCAACATAGCTCCTAACATTATCCATTGACTATTTCAGAAACGAACTGGAATCTGCACCGGAATATTTTGTAATACGATGATTATTATTATCATCAAGGTATATATTGTTGGTTTTCTTGAACTTCAAGCAACCTTTGTAGTATTGCATCCGTTGCACTTGTGAGAAACACTGACCAATCCCTAAAGAATAAGACAAACATATAAATGTCAAAATTAATCCTACGTTAATAGATAGTACTATTCGGATTTAACCAAATTTGGAAATAAAGTAGGGTATGGTAAGGTACTCTATACCCTAATTAACTAAATTTGGTAAATAAAAACACATATAGTTCGAAATATGATTACAAATACTCCGTAGCACTTCTTATAACCTAAAAAAATTAACCAGATGAAACAAAAAGATTAATAATTTACATACGTAACATTAACCAAGCAAAAACTTACCCTGACGAAGTATCAAAGGTTAAACCCACGGTATCCTTTGCCTCCTCAAGAGCCCTTTGAAATCTCTTAAATTCCTTTTTAGAGCAAGTTCCATCATTCTTAATCTTAAGCTCACACGGTTTTATGTAAAAGTGTATGTGAAAGAGTAAAGTTTGTATGTGAAAAAGTAATTCCGTAATTAAATTGTACAACTACGTTAATTGTATTTAATGAAGTATTAGTATTAAATAGTTTCGTGTATTTTATATATAGGGATTTGATGAAATGTTAGGCTGATCATTTACTAGTAGTTAGAAAATTGAAAATTTGATTTAAGAAAAGTATTTCCACATACAAAGAAAAAACTGTTAAACAGTAAAAAAAAAAGGGTGTGACGGTTTTGACTGTTTTGTTAAGCCCAAACATTTGTTGAGGAAGTTTGTTAAACACGATTTAAGAAAAGTATTTCCACATGCACGAGTTTACTCGATCGCTCCTTCAAACACGTTTATTATTTTAATGAAAATGCAAATTAGTAATGAGGTTACTTCTATTCGAGTTAGTTAAACAATGACGTCAGCATGATGTGGAAGTTTGTTACTCTCTGTCCCGAACATTTGTTGTTCTATTCTATTTTACGTGTCTCAGTCAATTGTTGGCCTTTTTATTTTAAGAGGTTGTCATTTAGTAATTGACCCCTTCTTCTTTCTTTGGTCTTTATAAATACATACTTGTACATACACATGCTTTAACTTAATACAATATCAAACTTTTATTTACTTCTTTGCTCTCCTTAGAATTCTTTAGAATGTTAAGTCGGTTAATAGGTTGTAGGAGCGGACCTAAGAGAGGGGGCCCCATGAAATTTCGGAAATAAAGTTTTACTAGTTTTAGAATCGTGAATACTGTAATGTACTCCCTCTATTTTATTGTTTTATTTCTTCAATTTTTTCCTATTTGGTACATACCTAGCTAAAAACAAAGTTATTCATTTTAAGAGGAATGTTTATATTAGCCTTAATAATTATGATAAAACTAATAAATCGTACTCCGTATATGTTGGAGAATTGTTTAGCATTAATAATTATTATATATGGAAAATGAGATAATATCACTCGCCGATAGTACCGAGTTTGGGTACCACCCATGGCATTTTGGTAACTTTGTCGTGAATTGTTTTGTTTTGTTATGTTTTTATATACATACGTGAGTAATACACTAAGGCCCTGTTCTTTTGAACTTAATTTCAGTTTTTATAAGTTCAGTTCAATTCAGTTCAGCTCTATTAAGTTCAGTTCAGTTCAGTTCAGCTCCATTAAGTTCAGTTCAGTTCAGTTCTCCAAAAGAACATGACCTAATACATAGATTAAAGAAACAATAGTTTTGTGATCATTAGTATTAAGCCATCAGTCATGGGAATGTGAAACATATAATACTCCGTATAACATTGGAAATTCTACTGATTTTTTTAGTTTTATCGTCATCATCGTTGAAAGGCGACAGATGAATTTGTTACATTAATTAGGGTGGTATCGAAATTCAGTTGTCAATACCACACAATGACGCCCTAACATTATCCATTGACTATTTCAGAAACGAACTGGAATCTGCACCGGAATATTTTGTAATACGATGATTATTATTATCATCATGGTATATATTGTTGGTTTTCTTGAACTTCAAGCAAGCTTTGTAGTATTGCATCCGTTGCACTCGTCAGAAACACTGACCAATCCCTAAAGAATAAGACAAACATATAAATGTCAAAATTAATCCTACGTTAATAGATAGTACTATTCGGATTTAACCAAATTTGGAAATAATTTAGAGTAGGGTATGGTAACGTACTCTAAACCCTAATTAACTAAATTTACATACGCAACATTAACCAAGCAAAAACTGACCCTGAGGAAGTATCAAAGGTTAAACCCACGGTATACTTTGCCTCCTCAAGAGCCCTTTGAAATCTCTTAAATTCCTTTTTAGAGGAAGTTCCATCATTCTTAATCTTAAGCTCAGACGGTTTTACGTCCCAAAAAATTGGAACTATTTTCTTTTTAGTTTCCATCATTAATGCAAGTTCATGCAAACAAAAATATGATTCACAATAATGTTGTGAAAAAATCGCAACTCCGACCCGAGTTTTCTTTATGGCCGGCTCAATTTTTTGGAGTAACTTATCTCCGGCTCTCATACTCTTACTATCCAAAAACGGGTTTAACCCAAGACCCAAAAGATGTTGGTAGAGTAACCCGGCTATGGTTCTTTTAGTGTCGGCCCCCCTATGGTTGATGAACACATGGCACGGTTTAACCGTTGGAGAGGTTATATGGGTCGTGGGCCGGATGAGCCCGGTGGCCGAGGTTTTGGAGATCATTGAACGTTGTATATATATAGTAATGTAGGGCTAATTAAATTGTACAACTACGTTGTATTTAATGAAGTATTAGTATTAAATAGCTTCGTGTATTTATATAGGGATTTGATGAAAATTTGATTTTTTAGAAAAGTGTTTCCAGAAAAAACTGTTAAACAGTAAAAAAAACACAAATTCTTATTTAAGACGGCAACTATCCGTCTTAAACTTAAGACGGATAGCTGTCTCTCACACAAATGCAAGTGGGAGGCAAGTGGATGGAAAATGGATATACCCACTTGCCTCCCACTTGCATTTGTGTGAGAGGGTCACTATCCGTCTTAAGTTAAGACGGATAGTGGCCGTCTTAAGTAAGACCTTCTGGTAAAAAAAAAAAGGGTGTGACGGTTTTGACTGTTTTGTTAAGGCCCAAAAATGCACGAGTTTACTCGATCGCTCCTTCAAGCACGTCTATTATTTTAATGAAAATGCAAATTAGTAATGAGGTTACTGCTATTCGAGTTAGTTAAACAATGACGTCAGCATGATGTGGAAGTTTGTTACTCCCTCTCTCCCGAACATTTGTTGTTCTATTCTATTTTACGTGTCTCAGTCAATTGTTGGCCTTTTTTATTTTAAAAATGAACTTGATGAGTAATTTGATTATTTTCCCTCAATTTTTTCCACTTGTCATTTAGTAATTGACCCCTTCTTCTTTCTTTGGTCGTTATAAATACATACTTGTACATACACATGCTTTAACTTAATACAATATCAAACTTTTTTATTTACTTCTTTGCTCTCCTTAGAATTCTTTAGAATGTTAAGTCGGTTAATAGGTTGTAGGAGCGGACCTAAGAGAGGGGGCCCCATGAAATTTCGGAAATAAAGTTTTACTAGTTTTAGAATCGTGCATAATAATGCACGGATTGTTTTTTAAACATCGTAGTGATTTTTTTTTTCATTTTAAATATTTTTGTTTTTATCAATATAAGTACTTGTTATGTACTACTATGGTGATTTTTTCGATGTTAAAAAAAATCACCATAATGATTTAATCAGTATAATTATTATGGTATTTTTTTTTCGATTTTTAAACATTTTCATTTCAATAAATTTTTTTTTTTGAGAGATCTTTTAGACCTATATTTGTTATGTTGGTTAATTCCTTAGTTATTAAATTTACAAAGTTAATAATGCATTAAAAATTAGTAAAGTAAGGCATTAATTCATCAAAATTAATGTGAGTGATGGTATAAGTAGTGGTGAGTCAAAATTTTCTTTATCTCCTTAATTTAAGCAGCCAATCAGAAGTTTTAAAAAGACTTGACTTTTATATAATGTAGATAAGTATCTATAGTACACAATAATTGACTATGATATAGTTTGTAGAAGTGTGGGATCTCTATCTAAGAGATATGGGGTTCGATTCCTACTACTTGCTTGATATATAATTTGATCCCATGACTTATCAATTTTAAACCAAAAGATGAGTATTATTTTCACATATATTTAGAGAAAATATTATCTTTTGGAAAAAGATATGGATAGAACCAATTATTTTTTCATTATTTTACTTGTATATAATAACTAATTTATGATTAAAAACTTTAAAATATAAAAATATTGTCTTAGACTCGTGTAAATAACGCGTCAAAAATTCTTGGGCCCGCCACTAATAGGTTGTTACTAGACCTGTCAAAACTCGACCTGACCCGAAAACCCGACCCGTTTTTTAGGTTTACAAACCCGATTTTTTTGACCCGTGACCCGTTTGACCCGAACCCGAAATGACCCGTTATTTTAGGGTCGAGACCCGACCTGTTGGGTCAAAGATAAATCAAGATTTTTATTAAAATATTAATATTTATATATTATATTTGAAAAAAAGTATTAAAAAATTGTTTTTATTATTATTAAAAATTACAAACATAACTAAAAAGTCAATTTTATATAACTTTTACAATACTTGATAATAAAATAATTATTAAAAAAACTTTAATTTAATAATTATGTCAATATAATTAATGTAAACGTTGAAATAATTAATGTAAACGTTGAATATGATTAAAATATTAATTTTAAATATGTTTTACGTTTTTAAAAATTATWTTTTTAATTAAAAAAATAGATTAAAAAAGACGTTAGAAATTATTTCTTGACCCGTATTCTGACCCTAACCCGACCCGTGACCCGTATAACCCGTCCCGTATTCTGACCCAACCCGCCCGACCCGTTTGAGAGGTCTAGTTGTTACAAGTTAGTTAGAAAGTGAGTTAGCCAATATTATTAGTTGGTTTCAAAGGCTATTACAGGCCTCTATTGTATTCATTCAACACAATTAACAAATACGAAGTAGATGAATATACATCCCCTATATACTAAAAGATTAACACATTTCTAGATTTTCCCGCTTAAATTTCCCGCCTAAGTGATATTTATTTCACAATATTTATTTCCTAATTAATTAGTCTTCATTGTCTATATTTACTATTGAATAATATTTATCTTCTAATTAATTTTGTAAAATAAATCATGGCTTAACATCTATCATTGTTTAACTTTTACATAAATAAGGCTAATAAAATATTTTCTTGAGATATATATGCAAATTTTCTACTCTTTTCAAAATGGAGATAAATTGCGTTAGTTTAATTAATTGTCAAATTTTCTAATATTTGTATCTAAAATACCGTGCATTTGCACGGGAGCTATACTAGTTCTTATTATACAATCTCTTCTTCTTTCTAAATTTCTTTGTCTCTCTAAACCTTGGTCATATAATAAAACTAGACTCGAATAATCATATCAATAAAAAAATAGATCCTAATTCATAAAGTTTCCCCACAAAAATTCTTTCTTTTCTTCTTAATTCTTACTACTTCATCAATCTTTCATCATATATAGCTGACGATTCTCTATATTCACAACTTGATGATCCTCTCTTTTTGTCACAAACTTATCAACCGACATTACATCTACTGAATTCTTTTCTGTTTAATGGCTCCAGTTTTGTTCAATGGCAGAGAGACATCATGTATGCGCTTTTATCCAAGAACAAGGCTGGGTTCATTACTGGAGATTATCCCTATCCTGCAAAAACAGATTAAAAGTTCAATTCTTGGATCAGGTTTATAAAATCAAATACAGATCAGATGGTTCTATAGAGAGGTATACGGCTACATAGGTGGCCAAGGGGTATACTACCGCCGTCATCGACTACCTTAATACCATTACCCAAACCACCACCGTAAAACGGCCACTCCCACGCACCTATCCATCTTAGATGTTGTTGAGTTTATCGATCCGGTACTTAAGAGGGGAGGGGTGAATTAACTAATTAAGTACCCTTTTAAAAAAATAAAAACGAGAAAAGCGTTCACGTATTCTGCTGACACAATACACAGGCAAATTGAACAGTCTTGGTGTCTGTTCAAACAAAACTGATT
>VHZZ01000070.1:387936-403992 GCA_009801015.1 Silene noctiflora | reverse complement strand
GGATCACGGGTCGACCGGGATAAGGTTGGACGGAGTTGGTTGTCGGAGGAAGGTGAAGGGAATAGAGATGAAAAAAATTCAATTGAGTGAATGGGAAAAAAATGATAAGGGTATAATGGTAAAAGATGTATGTGAAAGAGTAAAATCCGTATGTGAAAAAGTACGACCCTTTTGAAAATAGTAAAAAACAGTAAAAAAATTGTTCCTTAGAGGCATTTTTACCCTGTAAAAGATATAACCTGTATATTTTGTACTAAGAATGTTTGAATAAAGTATGCTTTTATTGTATCTAAGAATGATTTATGGAATTGCGATCAAAATTCAACTGTCGCGCACGGGGCCTTTTAACTAGTTTATAAAAGTAAACAACTCATTTATAGTAAGTGGCTTATTCTCCACAAGACATTGAAATCTCTTATTTTTCTTCAAAGACATCAATAATTTTCCACAAACTTGAAAACATTTAAACAAAGGTTCAAAAGTTTTTCGAAATATTTCTTGAAAGACAAGTCAGAAGTCTCAATTCTGTACTGTTGTTTTTAGCACTTAAACACAAAATCGAGTTTAGTGATCTTACAACATCATGACTCTTAGACTATTGACATTCTTTTTCTTTGATCTTCTTGATAACCTTGAATTGAGAATTTGAGCTTCATGACCAGATTAAACTTAAACGACACACAATTAAATAATAATGAGCATAATTTGTCTGAAAGCATTAACATTAAACTAATTAAATTGGGTCTCAACTATCTCCAAAACAAAACTTGTAAACTTTATTATAAAGCTCGGATTCTACGCCACCACCATAATTGCAAAAAGTAATTCGACTACAAACGTATGTATTATTATTTGAACGTATTTATAGTCGGCATATTAATATTACAAATTACAAAGACTTGGTTTACAAAAGCAACAAAGAGTACATTATATTACTGAATGCAAAACACACTTAGAAGATAATAAGATCGTCGTAGGCGGTCGGAAAACGCCTACGATCTTGTCGGAAGAGTAACCTACTACGTAAAACTTAATGATGACTGCCGGGAAGCTTATCCTTAATTTTGTCCATGATTCCTCTCTTCTCATGTTGCTCAGTTCCGGCACCGGCAAAGTGGCCATGTGTATCATATCCTGTAGTGGTGGCGCCGTAGCCGGTACCGGTACTATAGTCTTCTTGTTTGTGCCCTCCTGGTAGCTTTTCCTTTATCTTCTCCTTCAATCCCTTTTTCTTCCTTCTTCCTCCTAGTCCGTCATCTTCCGACTACACATTTTCAATAAAATGTAATTATTTACATAAAATGTGACTACTTTTTGATAAAATAATTACCAGCACAACAAACACTTTGTCGTTAAAATGACGACATTTTCCCAGTCTTAAGCATGTTTTAAATATACACGTTCGAGTACCATCTATTTAAAAAAAAAAAAAAAAAAAAATCGAGTCGAAAATTACTTACAGAGCTAGAGCTGGAGCTCCCAGAGCGGCGCAACTGAGTACCGGTGGAAGTAGGCACAGTAACACCACCATACTGATTCTGTATAGGTGGCTGATCAACTCCTACGCCCATACCCGTACCCGTATCGTAACCGCCCCCACCATAGCCAGTTCCGGTTCCGGTTCGAGTCTCCCTATACTGGACTCCACCACCAGTAACCTGATCTCCACCGTATCCAGCAGCTCCAGTATCGTACGATCCCATGGTACCACCAGTATGACGAACCGGGTTGCCAAACTCATCGGTTTGACGAACCGGGTTTCCATACACATCCCTCATATCTGCCATTCTTTCGCGATTTTTTTTCGGTTTGTTTTTGGTTATATTATTGCAAGATTAGATAAATTGTGTTGAATTGTAGTGTCCTGGTACGTAATACTTATAGTATTACACCAACGCGCATGTGTATTCCTGCATTGAATCGGAATTATATGGTGCTGACACGTATGCATTTACTGCATTCTGTCTGTCACAATAGCGGGTGGACACGTGTAATTGGAGATGGAAATAATTAATACTTATCTCATAAACTCAAAACACGGAGTCATCTTTAAAATCGCTGTGTCGACTTAAGTAACAAGCTTTCACCCACGTGTAGAAAAGTCGGCCGGGCAAACTGATCAATCTGGTTTTGGATCGGAGATTTCACATAATTCGGTTTGGAGTGGATTGAGTCAGGTTAATTCGAGTTCGGATCATTCTCGGATTGGTTATTATCAAATTATTTATGAATTACGTAGTTTCCAACAGTAAGCATTTGGATCGAGTCATAATATCGGGTGATTCGAGTCAATTCAGGTTGGGTGAAGTTCCTGTCCTCATTTCCAACAATAAACATTTGAGTCGGTATCAATTTTGATAAGTTTATCCACATGTCTTATTTTTGTTTCAGTTGTTTAATACTTCTACGAATCTTAAGAACCTATTACGATTTGAGGATTTGGAGCGAAAGGAAGGGGAGAGAGGACAAGGGATATTAAATTTCTTGTTTGTTTAGCAAATGACAGGTAGGGAAATATAGGACGAGAGACTGAAAGTATCCATTTTCTTTTCTCTAAACCTAATCAAAATATCTCAATGGAGGACGAGAAATTTGAAGATAAATTATACAAAGCGTCTCCCTTGTGACGGGTCGGTATTTGTGACGGGTAATGCCACTCACAAAACGAATAAAGTAAAAGGTGGGGCACCCCTCCACTTGCTTTCCTCTCTCCTCTCATGGGTCTTTTGTCTCACAATTTGGTACCCGTCTTCTCAAAGTGACGGATACCTTCCGTCACAAATGAGAATTGTCCTAAATTATATCCAAATAAGCATTCTCCATTCCGCCTCCCCATCTCTCCGCTCCCTTTCCTTTCCCCTGTCTCCCTTCCCGCCCTTTCCCTCGTACTTGGCTATCTAGACAAGTCCTAAAAGGAGAGGCAACTTAAAAAGGAAGAAGGAAAAACAGGGGGATTACTGCACTAATTCAGGTTGTATCAGTACAGAAATGAAAGTTATTCTGCAAGTTTCGAATATACATCATGAAAATATCGGTGCAAAGTAAGTTCTCAACCTTTATCTCCAATTCATGATTGCATTTACCGAATCAAATAAGATTCCACGTGACAATGAAAAAATAGGAACACACTTGCACTGTCATACAACTTCTATGTACAGATTGCTGAATCAAGCAAGCAAGAAAGGTGTATACTCACTCACTTTCGTAATCTTCATCGTCTCCAAAGGTAAAAACAGAAGCATCTGCGGCCATTGCTTTAAAATCACTCCCTCCCTCTGCCCCGGGATCCTTGGGTCCTGGCCTAGACCCGGCTGCAGATTCGACTTTAGAATCGTTTTTTGAATTTTCTTTACTTACTGATGTCTTTCCCATTTCATGTGTCAAGTTTTCAACCTTGGACGCTGAAGTAGTGTTAGTTTTAGGCGGTGGGACCGTGGATTTATCGGCCTGAGCTTTTCTGCTTTTTGACGAGCCAGGCTCATCAGCGTCATCATCTGAAAACACATCATCTCTGTCACGTTCACTTTGGGCTTGACTCTCTGATTCTTGGTTAGGACTTGGGCCAGATGAGGCCTCATTTACAGAAGGATTAGCAGTAGGGTTGTCGTTTGGCCTTTCTGCCTCGGATACTGGCTGTGGCGATACAGGGGTTCCATCATAGTCAACAAGGACGATCTCAACTTGGAATCCTGGGGAAGGTAGCTTTCTCTGGCAAAGCACAAAATAATAGCCATTTTGATTTCAAACAATCCAGGAAATTAAACTAGTACTACTGAATTATCGACTATTGATCAAGTCTGTAAGTGGTACAAGATAGAATGGACTAAACTTACCTTATCGAAACCATCCATATCATTAGTGTTAAAGATCTTCCGATTTTCCACCATTGTCGTGTTGAGCCAACTAGAACACAAATTAAAATGAAAAATATTAAGTAATCAAACTTGATTTCAATAAAACAAAGAGGCATCGTAAATCAGAAGCAGGTAAGGTCTCATACAAGTAAAAGTCCCCCTGGCGATCATGAAAATGGACCTTAAAGTCACCAGCAAGCTCTGTGAGTCCTGGCTCTCCTGGTAGAGCAAAGACTAATATCCCTTTCTTCGGTGCACTAAACCAGAAATCTTCAGGCTGCAAAAGAAAATTTGACAAGTTGAAATGTACTGAACTGATATGGGTGAAATGGTTACATCTTAACCCATTGAATTAAATTTTACTCACTGTCAGATCCTTGGTTCTGGGATGTTTCTTAGTAGTGAACAGAACGCCTGCAGAAAGAATAACTTATATGTAAATCGTGAAAGTAAGCTCCACAAAAATATACAACACACACAAAATACATGCATGTCATAGGAAACATCAAAGATCACATTTAATCCAGGTTCATCGAAAATAAAGCATTTGCCAATTGTTACAAGTACCACCATGGAAATGAAACACGTAGCTAGTTCCACAACTCCACAATTAAAAGAATTTGTTTTTGTTTTTTTTTCGTTCTATTGATGTTTTTCTTTTCGCCAAGATTATAAATCCAGTACAATTTTAAAAAACTGAATTTATTGGTATAACCCATGGTTTCATTTTATAGCATTATAGCGCAATAAAATTTTTGGGAAGAGCAGAAATTCCAGATTCGATATAGGAGGACTTGGTATTTCTTCATTCATTCCCATCCAATCAAAAGATATTTTATTTTTTTGGAACTCTCGTACATTTAATAAAAACATGCACACAGCCCAAAAGCCAAACACCTACTAAAATAAGAGGTGCTCCATATTTGGGGTTTCTCCAACCGGAAATTTTAAAAGAAAAGAAATAGCATTGGCTCAGAATAGGAGCCTGCACAAAATATCATACTAAAATCCCAGATGCAGCCAAATCAAGATGACCACTACAAGTTACATGAGAAGCTGTTTTTTGAAAGGGGTGCTATTATATACTCCATACTATTAGTCAAAGCATACATAAATTAACATGCCAGAACTGAAGTAATTGATACAAATAAATAAATAGCATCAGTCTGTAGTTGTGAAAAATAGAAACCGAGATTTCCCAACAGAGAATACCATAAAATTCTTTTAACATTGATTAAAGACTCAAATCTTACAAATTAGATTAATAAAAGGTCATGTCACAAAATCTTAACAAACACCCAGTCGAATTCTAAAAAAATAAAATCAGGTAGAGATAAGTTAAAGAAAATATAGGCCGTGTACCATTGTGATCAGACACAGTTATGTGGGGCCTGATCCAGAAAGGACATCTGTGAAGTCGAAATCCTCTAAGCATGCACCTGGAAGTAACAGAGGCAAAGAGTCAATTTCTTTGAAAAAAAGTGACCCCTTGATCCAAGAAACATTAACAAATTTCAAACACAATATGCCATACCTACGCCCAGACTGGTTCTCTCCATTAAAATACGTTAAAACTCGTTCAAAATACTTGACATATCTCTGTAGAGCAATAAGAGGAAATGGGTTACAATAAGCTAGAAATGGAAAGCAGCTCATGAAAACCCAGTTGATGTAAAGAACTAACAATCTGACTTGGAAGAACAAGAGCCTTTGCATCAATACATCTTTTTCTATTGTAGTAGTCAATGGACTCCTCAGCAGTTGGAAAAAACTGTAGACAAATTGAAGAAATATCAGTTTTCTAATTGCATTAATTTAGACCTGAACCCAAAAATGAAGAAACAAATAATTCAACAAATCTCCGGGTGAACACAAAAGGTCACTGAACTACAGAAGACTGACCTTCAAGTACAACAGAAGACTGGAAATCATTAAACCAGTCCGAGCCATTCCAGCTTTGCAATGGACAATCACAACATTTTCAATATCTTCCTTCAGCCATGCGTATGCACTTTGACAAAACAGTGTAATGAGGTGAATAGGAGGACAATTGTGGTCATCGAATGGGAAACTCGCTACCTGAACATAAACAACAAATTTATCTTCAAAAGAAAGGGTACACACAGTGGCGGAGCCAGGAATTGAATGGTTAATGGTTTAAGGGAGACTCGGAAAGAGTTGGAAAAGTTTAACTAAAAACTTTGAAATTTTCAATTTTAACCAAGTAAATTGAGAAGAAAGGAATCACAAGGGTCCATTTTCCTTTTTACAAGATAAATTAAAATCAATATGTTGGAAGGAGAACGCCTTTCTCCCCTGCAGGCTGCACCCACCGTCCGCATCCCTCAATATTTTATTAACCAAACAATTGATTAACAAAAGCAAGAAAAAAAAAATCTAGACACAAGGCCTACGATGGAAAGAAACTATTTCTAAAAGCGGAACATAGTCTAGTGTAGTCTGATCACAGCTGAAATCCTCAATCTACCAGTCTCAGAAAATCAACTCATATGATCTCTTAAAGTCTAACTGTAGTTACAAGAGTAAGGGTGAACCACTTTTCTTCCATGAGATTTTTCCTAACTAAATTTTGCAATAACAGAAAAATAAGCTGACACATGATTGCACTCAAGATAAAATAGGTGAGACATTTGGGGAAAGTGGGAAAGTCAACGAGCACGGTCTGTATGGAAAGGAAAATATTAACAAAGTGTATCCCCTACTAAGTATAGATAACTACGGAGTCCATTGGTCAACAATAAGCAAGTAATTATATCACCATGCATTAGAAAAGTACACGTAAATAGGCTATAGGAGTAGACCTTTCCTTCAAAAAGTGAGGCATCATACAATCTCTCCGAGCAAAGATTGTATACTTTGTACTTGCCCTGCAGATTTAATGTTTAAAAAGCAATTAGTCAGGCATACCAAGACAATGGCAGGAAAAAGAATGTTCCAATATATAATCTCGATTACCTTATGGTGACTTTCTAAGAAGCTAATCACCTCTTCCATGTGGTTACGGTAGAAACCCTGTATCATTTTAACAATAGTAGATGATGAGCATTCGTCGTAAAAAGATTTCAAAGAGACAGTACCTAACCCACAAGATATTACCTCTACATATCCGAAAAATCCTGAACTCATATCCCCAGCAGGGAATCCCATTGCAAGTATGTTCTCAGTGATGTATGTCAAATCTAAATCATATCCATCTGCCTAAATCAAAAGGCGTACAGAATCAGTATTAATAACAATAAAAATATTGCCCAGGTGTCTCAAAGCTCTAGCCTATGGCAGAGCAAGGGGGTCGGATATACAGTCTTACACCTAAAAGACACAGATATTGTTTCTTGACGACTGAAAATAAAAATTGTGAGAATTTCATTGACCGACTATTACTTCACAATATACAAAAACGCAGTTATATTAAAGAGTAATTAGTATATTCCATCATAATCCACCCTCAAAAGTCCTAAATCAATACCATAAGGGGGAAATTATGTGATATCTGAATTCCAAATCATATACTCCGTACTAATTATCTATATGAAGTGCCCACAAGGTCAACATGGAATATTTCATGTCCTTGACAAGGTATGTAACTAAAAGGGCAAGGCCAAGGATACCAAAATTTTCCCAAAGGATCAATATTTACACAAAACCATGCATATTTTAGTACACTTTCCTCCAATCAGATCTTTTGGTAATTTCACTCTATAAATGTGGGTGTAAGTAATTTTTTACTGTTTTTGGCATACAATGCCCCACTATTTAATATTGATATTCTTGAATTTAGCAGTTAAGACTTAATACCCAGCTCCCAAACGTTTCTAGGTACGCCACTACCTTAACTCCAACTACCACACCCTTCTGCCCAACTAAAGATATCAATACAGTGGCGTCATAAAACATCCTTAACTTTTTAAGAAAGCATATTAGTCTGTATATATCATCATGAAAAAACAAAAGGTAAAAGTGTAATTAACAGAGATGATGCGGTAAATCGTTGCATAACGCAATAACATAATAGAATACACAGGCTCACCTGATATCTTCGTTTATTCTGAGACACAACATGCCTAGCCTTCACCGATACTGCCCTCACAGCGCTTTTAGACGAGTCGACCAATCCTCTTGTAATGGTTCCAAATATATTCGACTGAGAAGATTCCTGGTCAGCAGCTTGTTCAGGTGTTGGGTCTTTAGGAGACAATCTCATAGATAAACTGCTCGTAAATCTCGAAAATGCAGATTGTCCAGAGTTTCCACCTGGCGAATCCTCTTGTCCTCCTGCTGATGGCTGTGGAATTTTCAAGTTCTTTGCCCACGATGACAGTCCCCCAAACGACTGCTTAGAAGATGCCTCGCTTGATGTGGTACTTAGCCCGGCATCAGTTGGCGGTGTGGGCAGTACATCCGAAGCTACAGCAGACGGTGCAGTATGTGGATCCCGTGACTCCGTATCCATGATAAATTTATATCAGGCACCTGATTCAGAGCTCAGCGCTCAAAAATACAAGATGATTTGTATGGTGATCACCAATCTGTACTGCATTCAATGAAAAAATTAACTTATAGTATCTAAACTTAAATGATTATTATGAGAACCGAGACAATTTTATTAATTACTCCCACCAATTCAACCAGTTGTTTACGTTTTTATTCTTCTGTGGTTTAACCAAACATAAAGAACTAGTTGAATATGAGAGAGTACTAATTTTATTTCATTTGTATTCAATTGTTTCGCAATTCTAACGTCTAATCTCAAACATTTCAAGGTCTAAGGATTCTTAGTCTACGCAAAGTCCGCCTTCTACAAAGAGATTTCTATAACCATCTTAAATGATAAAAGGTAACTACAAGAAAACTCAGCACAAAGATTAAGAATAAATGACGTAATTATTCACCAAAACACGAATTGTACATCAAAAATGAAATCAAACAAAAGTGCAAAATTAGTCATTAAGAAACAAATTTAGCTCAAATATGATCAATTAATATATCAAGAATAAACAACGTAATTATTAAAAAACTGAAAACTAATTAGAGTGAAATGCTCAAATTGTATCGAAAAGTTCATGAAATTACTCATTCAATCGTTCCACGTTTCTAACTTCCTATCTCAAACATCTCAAGGTCTAAGATTTCCTAGTTCAACAGCAAAGTTTGCCTTCTACAAAGAGATTTCTATTGCCTTGAATGACCAGAGATAATCTAGTTATCATCAGGCACCAAAACCAGCTCAAAGATTAAGAATAAACAACGTAGTTATTCACCAAAACACGAATTATACATCAAAAATGAAGTCAAACAGAAGTAAAAACGACTCTAATTGCATCGATAACTCGTCATTCAGCAAGAAAACTAGCTCAAAGATGATAAATAAATTAATATATCAAGAACAAACAACAACATAAGCATTCGAAAACTGAAAACCAATTAGAGTGAAATGCTCTAATGGTATCAAAAAGTTCATAAAGTACTCCTTTAATCGTTCCGCGATTCGAATTTCTATCTCAATTCTCAAACATTTCAAGGATTAAGATTTCTTAGTTCAACGCAAAATTTGCCTACTACAAAGAGATTTCTATTACTATCTTAAATCATCAAAAGGTAATCACGTTATCATCTGGCAACAAACTAGCTCAATTAAGAATTAACAATCACCAAAACACGAATTATACAACAAAAATGAAATCAAACAAAATTGAAATCGGCTCTAATTGTATCGATAATTCGCCATTAAGCACGAAAACTAGCTAAAAGATGATCAATTAACATATAAAAAACAAAAAATGACGTAATTATTCAAAAATTGGAAACTAATTAGACTGAAATGCGACTAATTGTATCTCAAAGTTCGTGAAATTAATCGGAGAGAATCAGTTAATCAACAATTAAAAGCGTAATTACAGAGATCGTATCATGAATTAATTAGATACCTTATGCAATTTGCAGATTACTGGTGAAGATCAGTAGACGACGATGATTGAGTGAAGAAACAAGGTTTCAAGAAATGCAAGATTTGGGGATGAACTTGATTGTGAATGAAAGTCACGTGCTTCTCTTGTCTGACTTTTCTTAACTGTCGATTTAATGTCATTTGCGTTACTTATCAGTTATCATATCCAATGGTTGGAAGTGGACCCGGCAAAATTGAGTTGACCCGAATAACCCAACCCCTCACCCAAACTTGTCCCGAACCTGAATTGACCCAACCTAGTATAACTCGACCAGAATGTTTATTGTTGCAAATTGAGTATTATCCATAAATAACTTGATAATAGCTGACCCGAATTGGCTTGGCCCTACCTGAAGTCTACAAACCCGTACTAACCCTACTCGAAATTTGCCCAACCCGACTGAGGGAAAGAGCTGTAGATTAGTCACTTTGTATCACATACTTTCTTTACTAGAATGTCTTAATATAAGTCCGAGGACATATTTTTGTGCCAAATTTGGTTTAACAAATTTAGAATTGCAATTCATAAATTGTTTTATTCAAGCTTTAAAAAATTGAGCTGATTTATTTACGTAGAACGACTCTTGTTATCTAATAAGCAATATTATCCGTTTATCAACCTTAATTCAATCTTCTTTTCATATTTTTCATCATTTTAGCCATAATAATGGAGTTTATTGTTTTTTTGAGCTTATTGACAATAATTCTTTTATTTTATGTTGATTTAGCAAAAAAAAAAAAAGGGTGTATGTACTAAAGAGTATGATTGAAATTACCAAAACTATGAAGATAATATGTGTGACGGTCTCAACTCTCATATTGTAAGACGGTCTATTTTTATAAGAAAACTATTTAATTAATGATGATAAATAGGTTGTCCTTTTACATAATGGATTCATCTCACGGTATAAAACCGTCTCAACACAATAAGTATTGAATAAGTAAATAGAGAGACGGAGAAATCAGAATGAAACTGCAGATCTTTACTGAAAGCAATTTACAGAAGCAGCCATTAAATAAAAGGCCAAGGTTCAGCATTGTCGTAACATTAAACATCCGAGCTTGAGATAAATTATAATGAAAGGATTATGTGCAAATGACCACCAAGTTTAAACTACCATGGTGGCAAATCAAGTTTTCTAATTATTTCCGACAGCGGACTTGAATCCCTTTCCTTGCAGTCTTTCTTTCAGTCATACACCAGCATCAAACTCTGACAAATCCTTCAGCATGTTGCTGGGTTGGGTTAAATCCTTATGCGATGCCGAACTTTGAGTGAAGCTTTGCTGGAGTTCGCTTCAATGCCTTCACAGTGAAAGGGTTGTTCTTGCTCTGTTACATCAAAAATCGCATCATTTCAGTTAATATTAGACGGTCTCATGCAAAAATAATTGCAACCATAAACAATCATAATTAGTTAGTACGGAGTAATTACCTTGCTGCAAGTGCCTTGACTGGTGTTACAGATTGGGTAGTCATGGGGGCAGCAGCTGGAGTGGTCATCACAGCAAGAAGCAGACTCGAGTGGGCAGCAACCCCACATATAGCAATATGGACCATACTCATAGACACAGCAGCAAGTGGTCCCACTAGGGCATGAGGAGTAATCGTCACAGGTCACCTCGGGTGTAGGCGGGGGAGATGGAGGAGAGGGGCCTGGGTTAGGTGGGTTCTCGCTAGTCTTGACTGGGTATGATGGTTCTACAGCAATACCACATTTGCCGGCTTTAGAGGCTATGTTTCTCTCCAATCGTATGTACCCAGCTTCTCCCCAATCAGCACCCCATGAGTTCCTTACAATCCAGTAGTCCTTCCCATCTTCAGTGGTGCCATAACCAACAGCAACGACACCGTGGTCAAGATCTGTACCACAGGTTGCAGTGAAAACACCCTGCATTAACCGCACTCAGGTCAGTATAATTCAAGATTATACCAAGAGAGGCACATTTTGTGTCCAGATTTTCGTTTACATGAAGATTTTACAGTGGAAGTGAAATGAGATGAAACAAAATACACCCTTCATCATATTTATATTGCCCTCGTCTGACTTTAGAAGGTCAAAAAATATCTTCGATGGAGATATCTCTCACCAATAAAATGGAAACAATTTTTTAAAATGATGATATGAAAGTACTTGTTTTGACAAATTTTCAACGGAGGTTGGCATCAGTTAACCCACCAGGATCAAACTGGGGATTGAGATAATAAACTAATAGCACAGACGAACATGGAAGACAAACAGTCTAGTAACACATACAGATTTGTAGAGTTGGAAGGTCCTGGCACCGGCATCTATGGCAACGCTCACAGGCTGGTGAGCAAGGGCCTTCTTCAATGCTTTCTCGTCATTTTCTGGAACATCTTCAAAACCATCAATTGTAACAACCTTAGCATTTTTCTGCAAGATGATCAAATGCACAGTAAGTAAATAGTAATAATACAATTACAGCCAAATTCTACCATATTCTGCTATTGCGACTCTTCATATTATGTCCCATACCCATGACACTAGGACACCATATGCTAGACCAAAAACAGTAATTTTTTCATAAAATAGTTGAATTCTACCCTAACAGGTCAAATACGTCTGAGCAATACTAACATAGGTAGTAGTAGACACACAAATCAAATGACGACAAAAGTTGATGAACTAGATTAAGATAACAGACCCTGTACTGGTCGCAAACACCATCAATTGCCTTGTAAGGATAGTCCTTGTCGGTGTCAATGCCACCATTGTTGATGATGAATTGGAAGGCGTAGTCCATAAGACCACCATCGCATCCAGAGTTGTAACTAGTGTCACAATCAACAAGCTCTTGCTCGGACAATGAGATCATGTTACCGGTCACAATCTGATTGATTCCTTCAACAGCAGCGATAGCAGAAAACGCCCAACAACTCCCTAAATGCAATTAACGAAAGTAATAAGTTACAAATTGGCCATTAAAGTATCTAAACAGATACCAACTGATATAAAATATAAGAGGAATCTTCGTCTAGCACAGGTTAACGGAATTAGAGACAAAAAAGAAGGAAAGAACGAATTTATAATAAATGTGGACAATTGTGGCGTGTTAGGTATTTTGGGAATTATTTAGCCTTTACCTACCGAAAACAAATGTTGTTGTCATAAATTAATCCCATTTAAAAGTTCTATATGAAAATATATAGAAACCCAGTCTGGGATCCCACTAAATAAATGAAAAAGACATGATGACAAATTGACAATCATGGTAATGGATACAATACTAGAATAGGAATCACAATGACAGCAAATAATTGTCCCTTTCTCTACAAAAAATTAGATGTCAATTATATCACAAAGATGTACAGATTACATAAAAACGATAATCACAACGTATACTAACATCAGCAGACTCGCTAATCTGATCCTTTTAACGACAACAAACAACCACAGCAAGGTCCGCAACATCAAATATTAGTCTCAAGTTACATAAACTTTGCTTGATCAACACTTAAAATTATAAAGTCAAAATTCTAGGTTGGATTCCCTTTAGACAACTCTCAAGCTAGCATCCATGCATCAAGGAAAAATCAGTCAAGAAAGCCGTATATTTAAGTAGAGTATTGAGTGATGACGCTGAACAACCACTTCACCCACCACATTACTCAACCATCTAATTTCCTAACTAAAAGGGTAAATCTCAAACGTAGAGGCAAACTGTTAATTCAAATGCTATAACCCGGCTAACAAATCCGTCATTTTCTTCATCATATTTGTTCGTCAACTATTGTCACTGTATATCCTAGCTACCCATTTGTTCCTTTACAACAAGAGCAAATGATGATCTTAACAAAAGTGACGATATTTTTACCCAAATGACTCGATTGATAATCTACAATTCCAAAAAGGCGAAGATCTCACCGAATCAGCCAAAGACAAGAATTTTCCAAATTACTCAACGATCATAATCAAAAGGTCACAAGCTGACTGTTTCTTCTACTGTCACAACTTCATTATGTCCAAGTTCAAACAAACCAACGTCATTCAAATCCAATAAAGTCAGATTCTTATTCATAAAGACTCGACTAAATCAAATCTTCACCAATACAATACACACAACAAAATCCAAACCAGCATGAGATAAAGCTTCAACTTTACGCGCGAGCTTTGTCATTCCGACATGACCTGATCTATTTGCAACCCTTAACACTAAGAACAATATGTTAGGACAGCTACCACCCTTCTCATCTCACAGACTGATAAATGAATATTGATTTATCCACTTATATATCAATCCTTGATTCGAAAATGTATTCAATGTAATTCTTGTATTATAAAGAAGGTTGGAGAAAAGATCGAAAAGTTCCTTAGCAAACTACACACTATTTTTTAAGTCAACACTATCATAACATATGAATAACATATGAATTGAACTTTTGGGGAACAATCGAGTGAGAAAAAATCGAAAATTTTAACTAAAGTTTTCCACTTTTCATCTATCAGTGGGGTGATCGTGCTTGCTAACCCCTCTAACAGGTCACAAACTGATAACGGTCTTATTTGAGCATTTGTGGCGGGATTTAGCTAAAACAAACCACAGTAATCCAACACACAACTAATAAAAACATCACCAAACAACAAACAAACAAATAAACGATCAATCAATTTAAAAAAACCTAAAATCAAAACACATGAACACAAAATAAAATAAAAGTAAATTAAATTAAAAAGGGTAAAAGATAAAGTGAAATTACCACACTGCCCTTGGTCCTTAACATGAGCAACAGCACCTTTCTCTCTCCAGTCAACGTTGACCGGCAACTCATCCTCTTCTCCTTCCTTAACCAAATACCGACTACTCTTCACATTCTTCTTCTCCACAACTCCTTTAAGGTCTTTCCGTTTCGCGCCGAAGTATTTGGCGCGAAACTCCTCGTTCGTCAAATCCGCAAACTTATTTAAACCTAATTCAAACGATTTCGACTCTGAACCGCTGTTATGTTCATCAATAAACCTTAAATTATCCTTAAAAATTTCAAACCTTTTTTCCTTCTCTCCCAAGGCATTATAGTTTTTGCCGTGATGGACAAGCCATTTCTCGTAGATCTTTGAAACGTCGTCGTTTGATCGTTGGGGGAGGGTGTTGGTGTTGATGTTGTGTTTTATGTCGTAGTTTATGATGTTCATATCCATGGCATAAGAGAGAGAAAGGGAGATGAGGAGGAGAGGGAGGAGAGAAAAAGTTAAGGGTTTGAATTTGGACGCCATTGTTGTTGAAGAGAGAGAAATTGTGAATGTGTTTGATGTAAAGTGAAGGTGGTCGAGCGTTTTTATTTATAGAAATCGAATATTAATTAATTACTCCGTAATCAATCGATTTTCTTAACACGAATATATCCGTCTTTTAATTTCGGATACTATCTCCATTCAACTCTACATTACCACTATTTATTTTACACACTATTTATGTGGGAGTATTCAAATTCAATTTTCTCTCAATACGTAAATGAATTTATATCCATGTGGGACCTTAATTGATTTGTTTTTAGAGTATATTATAGATCCGACTTTTATAATTTTTGCAAATACGTAACTAACGATATTTACCGCGTAAAACACGCGTTGACAAACGTGAAAAAGCAAGGGGTAGTGTTGAGTTGAATTGAGGGAGTACTTGTTTATCTTTGTAATCTGTGAGCAAATGATCGACTCCGAGGACAAATAGAGCAAATTCTTGTTTTAGGCGGCTACTTTTCATTTGAAGTTTCAGATTGACATATGTGACCATTATATGGTTAAATGTAGCCATAACGGTACAGTTAGTGTTACAGTTTATGGTAACTTATTTTCCAATAGTTGTCACGTTGGGCCTTAAGATGGTTACAAAATTCCGTGTTATTGCTTCAGATCATACTAGTTTGGTCTGTCTGAAGCAAGACCAACTGCTCAAATAGATAGATGAGACGAATATTTTATAGGCCATGAATATTTTAATTTTGTCACATTTATTATTTTAATCTGTTTTAAATTAAGACCGATATCATGGCCTAAATAATAATTTGTCACTAAGTAATACAGGTACATCCCCTTACTATTAAAGCAATAACATTTAGAGGATTCTCATTGGTTCCCTTAATTTCAGGAAAAAAAAAAATTTATTTTCTAAAGTTGGCACACCACTAACTTTCCTCACATTTAATTACTTTCACCTAATTGATCTAATTTCATTGTATTATAGTCTTATGCAATTATAGTTTTATGCAATATGA
>VHZZ01000070.1:369506-385726 GCA_009801015.1 Silene noctiflora | reverse complement strand
TGTTTGAGAGTTAGTTTACTTCTTCAACGACGTGTTAATGTAGACAATAATGTAGGTTTTATTCTTGGAGGAGTTCAATTGTGATTAGAATCCTAGGCAGTTTGGGGTGTCAAGATTAAGACAATTCATGGATTATACAATCAGTTGTACGGTGTAGAATCTGAGCTTTGTAATGAAGTATCCGAGCTTTATATTAAAGAACATGAGTTTTATTAAAAAGTATTTGATCTCATCCATTTACACATTAAAAATATGAACTTTGCATTAGCTCAGAAAAAATACATATAAGCTCGGATTCTTATACCTTGGTTGTACAATACTTATATACAACTGGATGTATAATCCTATTTGTGAGATTAAGATAATGAATAAAAATTAGGGGTGTTTATTGGTGCGAAATCGGACTAGATTAAAGTTTGTGAACAGAGGACCAAACAATAGTAAAACGCAAATTCTACTTTAAGACCGTCGTACGTGCGACCAGAAAAAAAGTGACAATTTTTTGGTAAATTGTTACCACTTTTGGGTAAATAGTGACCACTTTTTAGGATGAAAAATGTTCATTTTTTCAAGGTGGTCACAATTTACTATAAAGTGACAACTATTTATCAAAAAGTGATCACATTTTGTCAAAAAACACGGAAAAATCGTCGCACAAGAAATTTGCTGATAGTAAAATGGTGGACCGTAGATTCAACTAAATTAAGTATGGTCCGATTTGGTCCGGACCAAACTACACCGCGCATCCGTTTCGATTTTTGGTCCGCACCACCGAATAAACACCCCTAATTAAAATAAAACGATTTATTTCGTGGAGTATACTATATAGTACTCATATAGATATTCGTATAGTCGTATTTTATTTCTCAAACTTGATTTTCTTTTTTTTTTTGGTCTAATTAAAATAGAACGATTTATTTAATGGAGTATACTATATAGTACTCAAAAAGATATCGTATAGTCGTATTTCATTTCTCAAAAATTGATTTTCTTTTATTTGGTTTTTAAACACAAAAACTTCTGAGAGACAGTCTTTCAATAGCGTTATTGAGAGACCTCTCCTATGAGGGATGAGGGACCCACTACTTTTTCTATTTTCCTATTATGTTTCTCACTAAATTTGTGAGAGACGGTCTCTCACGAGACCTACTGTTTTTTAAATGGGCAAATTTAGTAGAAAATTCAAGCTCAAAAGTAAATTGAGCACCAATTTAATAACTTTAAACACCCCACTATTATCAACACGGTAATTCTTGTGTGAGACGGCCTCACACTATGAGAGGGTCCTATTATATAAAAAGACAACACATTTATTAACACCAAATGAACAAATTTTTTATAAAAATGGACCGTCTCACGGTGTGAGATCATCTTATTCTAGAATTTGTGTTATCAGTATATACTATATATCGTAATTTATAGATTGACTTTTATTTCTAACCAATTAAACTTTAATCATACTCCACCAAAAAATGTTTCAACCTAGTAGTTAAGACAAAAGAATTGTGATAATCACGGTTTCGAATCTCGTTCCCCTTATATTGTTAATATTTATCCTACATACCTACTGAATAATCATGGATGCAGAAGATCAAATTACCCAATAACAACATATCTAATGTAGAAAGTTAAACAAATGAATAAGACATTGACAATTGAAACAGGTAAACTAATGATCGAAACGGAGGCGCGAGTACACTTTTGGCCATTGGTAGGTGTCAAATATGAACTTGTGGAACAAGTAACTTAATTGCTACCTAAATATTCACATAGCTTCAAATTCAATTGGACAAAAACATCAATTGTAGCATTACAATATTGTAGTTGTGACTTGGATGTAGCTTTATGGGTCTATCGAAGATGAAAACAAAATATGAAGGGCACCAAATCTGATGTGCGACGGTTTTTTCGTATTTTTTTGACAAAATGTGACTACTTTTTGGTAAATAGTTGTCACCTTATAATAAATTGTGACCGCCTTGAAAAAATGAACATTTTTTCATCCTGAAAAGCGGTCACTATTTACCAAAAATGGTAATAATTTACCAAAAAATGGTCATTTTTTTCTTGGTCGCACGTACGACGGTCTTAAACTATAATTTGCGTATGAATTGAATTCTATCGAAGATGAAAACAAAGTATGGGAATACAAAAGGCATAAATATTCACCAGAAAATAGCTCAATGCGATAAGTTATCTTCCACATCGATCAGTCTATCCAAATCCTAAAGATTCGGAGAAAATCTCTTTCAAAATATTATTTGAATCACAACAATAAATTTTTGTTTGTCATTATCTTAGCAAAGTGAAACACTCAACGGTTGTTGACCAAAGTAAATGTATTTTTCGTCTCGTTCAAAAAGACGGAATTTTAAGATCATTTACAATTAAATGTGGTCAGTTTTGAAAAATAAGTTACCATAAGCTGTAAAACTAACTGAATTATTGGTGTTACATTTGTAAAATGATCACACGATTTTGTTTTTTAAAAGAGACGAAGATGATCCATCTGAAAAAAAAAAAAAAAGTTTGATATATTTAATTACTCCCCTTTTGAAAAAAGATTCACTGTTTACACCAATGGCGGTTCTGGCGGGGTGCAGGGGTTCATTTGCACCCCTTTCCCGAAAATAAGTACAATATTCTTTATTAAAGCAACACATAAGTTATGTGAGTCTAGTGATTATTAAGACTGTTTCTTAGTTAGTTAGAGGTCATGGGTTCTATCCTTGTATTGAACAATTTTTTATTTAAAGTTATATATCATATATTTTGTCCAACTAAACAATATTATTTTTCATATAACTCGATATTTTCATTGTTAAAAATTTTTACGCACCCCCTTTAATCAAATTCTAGAACCGTTTGTGATTTACACTGCCATTTATAACTTGTTATCACCAAGAATTAGTACTTGGAATGTAGCCGTATTCATGACATGTATTCCTGTTTTTTCCTATTATTAAAATAGTATACTCCGTATAGAATATAGTATTTGAGAGTTGTGACATGCGTTCATATTTCATCCATGAAAATAAGGAGTATTATCTTTTTTTTTTTTTTTTTTTTTTTTTTTTTTTTTTTTTTTTTTTTTTTATACTAAATGGGCGAAGCCTCTAAAAAGAAAGATTTAGGACTTGTTTGGTTGCCCAACAAAATCATGGGATCTTGAACTTCCTAAGAAGTGTAAAAGTGTGATGTTGTTTCGTCAATTCATGTGAACTTAAAGTTTTCGGAAACTTTAATTCCTCTATGTGAACCAAACAAGCCCTTAATTAGCTATTACACGAAATTAGCTACTCTGAATTGAATGGTAGGAAACTTTGGTGCTGGTGGGAAGTCTAGGATAATAATAGACAATTAATAGTTGTGTGGGCAAGTGAACAATCACTAGCCCGATTACTTTTCTAATCGTGTCAACAAATTTAGGCTCCGTTTGACACAATATTTTAGGTAAATTATTTGACTAAAATAGTTTATTTGACAGCTTATTAAAATTTAATAAGCTATCTGAAATGAAATACTATCTAGGGTAGCATTTGAGATTTCAGGTACCTGAAATATATTATCTTCCCTTTATTACCCCTTCAATCTATAATATTAAATAATTATCATATACTTTTACGTCATTTTACCAAAAGTCAGCTACCTTTTCAGCTAATTTGCCAAACAGTTTTTTTATAATCAGTTACCTTATCTGCTCATACTTTTCAGCTAGTTTGCCCTAACTATAACCTTCAAAACAAGAAAAGAATCTTGCTGGTAGACTGTTAGCTTCCCTACGAAAACATTTAATTAAAGAGTTGCTGAATTTCTCTGAAATTAAAACATAATTTATTAATTTGTGAAATTTGGATTTTAGAGTAAGTCACTTTCAAGCATGATTCCTCATCTAGTTGGCCACACTTTCTTCTTATTACTCAAACATAATTAATTTGATGACCGTTTTCAAGTTGTTCACTAGCAACATTCGTTTGAATTCTCATCACCTTACAAAAAATAACGTTGACGAGGAATGAATCTGAATGTATAGTCCTATTTGTGATAATTAAATATGGCATAGTTTTACAAATCTTAGTCAATCCCCTATATACTAAAAGATTAACACATCTCTAAACTCTCCCGCTCAAATTTCCCGCCCAAGTGATATTCTGCTAGATAATATTTATTTCCTAATTAGTTAATGTTGACTATCTATATTTACAATCAAACAATACTCCGTATTTATATCCTAATTAATTTTATAACATCRATCATTGTTTAACTTTTACATAGATAAGGCTAATAAAATATCTCTTTGGAATTATATATGCAAATTTTCTACCATTTTCAAAATGGAGGTAAATTGCATTAGTTTGATTAATTATTTGTAAAATTCCCAAATATCTGCATCTAAAATACCGTGCATTTGCACGGGAACTATACTAGTTTAGCTAGTAAAATTACTAGAGAAAAATGAACATATATCGGACGTATTATCTCATACTTTATTTGTTTTGTAGCATAGAGTATTTTTTTTTTTAGCTATTTACCTCAAACTCATTGTTTTTGAGCATATGTATATTTTTTTCTGTGCGTCAAAACTCAAATTTAACTAAATTATATGTAATTGTTTTGAGTTTTATTGTAACTTTTCGAGTTTAATGCGTAAATGAATAAACTCAGAAACTTTATGGTAAAACTCAAATTTTTTAAAACAAAACTCAAAATATTTATTATAATGCTCAAAAACCATAAAATTGGTGGTATTACATCGGATGTATACGCAAATATTGTTATTGGTTATTAAGCAATAAGAGTGGCTATATTGTCACCTTACCTCCCTAATTCCACCAAATTCAGATCCTCTGTCCCATTTTCGTGTCTTATCTTGTATTCCATTGCCTTAACATTCTGACACCTTATCCTTGAATAATATCTATATACTTAATGGGACATGAAAATATGACAGAGGTTCCGGACTAAATTCCACCACTAATTGTTATATGAGCCTTTATTAATTATTTTAAGTATATCACTAAGCCGATAGTAGTGATATAATATCTATAATTCTGTAATTTTAATTATCAACCATAACGAATAATTTTTAATAACATATTAAATGACATAGACATTTTTGAAGTATTTAAAATTTAGTTAGGCTTATTCTTATTGGTTAGTTAAGCAATTAGCATCTCCATAAGTATGGGTCTCTATTAATTAATTAAAGTATAATTAAGTCGGTAGTACTAATATTTTTTTTGGTGTAAACCATCCGGTTTAATCCGGATTCGAGCCGGGTAGGAACACTAGGGCGGTAAAGCTCTCCCTCATGAGTTTCAACACTGTTGCATTTCCAGGGCTCGAGCACGAGACCTGTGGTTAAACTAGAACAACCCCTTGCCAGTTGATCTAAGTGTCCATGGGTAAGTCGGTAGTACTAATATGATACATATAGTTGACCTTAGTGATTTAGAATAGTTCCTTATAACATCACGTCACCTATGCAAGTCATCGTTTCTTATATTTCAAGTTATTTATAATAGACTTCGAAAGCTACCTAATAAAAAAATTTAATCGTCAAATAAGCGGGGTGGGTGAATTTAAACTTGAGATCTATTGACCAGAATGTCTACAATACCTCCTTTTTAAGAATTAGACTAAAACTCTGTTCTTTTTAGCTGAAAGGAACTTAAATAAGGGTTAATTCGTGAAGAGATGAATGAAATGAGCTGAATCGAACTGGGTGAAACTAGACTGAACTGAACTTAGCTAACAGAGACGAGCTGAATTAAAATGAGCTGAAATTAAATCAGAAAGAGCAGGACCTACGACATTTTTAGGGAAAACCAACAATAAATGGTTATAAATCTTGTTACTTATTTAATAATCCAATAATTTGGAAGTTTTTTTTTTTTTTTTTTTTTTTTTTTTTTATTATTATTTGCCATTAGAACTTATAAGATAAGGTTTTTATTTAATTAATTATGTAAGTGTAGCATAAAGTCAATAATTGTATCAAAAACCCATGAGGGCATGATGCTTCGCACGTTGTCTTATACTCCATACTTCCATAGTAGAATCTTGATTGAATCTGAACGTAATTTAAAAGAAAATGATTTCTTAAAGTTAATAATATCCATGTGCATTGTGCTACTTGTTAGCAAACATTTACCACAATAAGATAATCAATTATGATCAATCGGTAATCACAAATTCTTATTTAAGACGGTCACTATCCGTCTTAAACTTAAGACGGATAGTGGTCTCTCACACAAATGCAAGTGGGAGGCAAGTGGGTCGGAAATGGATATACCCACTTGCCTCTCACTTGCATTTGTGTGAGAGGGTTATTATCCATTTTAAGCTTAAGACGAATAGTATCCGTCTTAAGTAAGACCTTCTGATTGGTAATAATACAAATTCAATACTCTATTATCTTTATTTTAATTAAGATTCTTTTTATAAAGTTTGGTAATGTTGAACCATCAAAGAATTAATCATAATCATGAACATAATAATAATTATAGTTATGATATTAGTGTTTGACAATTTTACTTGTAATATACAACACTCACCTATGTACTTCCAAGTTTTCCATTTTCAATGAAAGCGGGCGTCCCTGCTTGTCTGCCTCACTCGGCCACTATTTAAAATTGAATACATAGACTAATTATAGGGAAAATTACCCTAAAAATTTAATTCTTAATTACTTTGCTACACACAGACTCACAATCACAATACACAACCTAGTTTTTTTTTTTTTTTTTTTTTTTTTTTTTTTTTTTTTTTTTTTTTTTTTTTTTTTTTTTTTTTTATGAAACACATTACCCAATGTTGATACAATTTACACATTTCCTTATTTTTAAGGGAAGTTTTTGGGTTCACAAAGCTCTTCATTTCAAAACATTGTAATTTGGGCCCAAAGGAGAAATCTAGTTAAAGATAGAGCCCAAATTGTCTACTCTATTATGCTCTTGTAAACAAGTAGCCATATAAGGATATGGGCCTAGTCCATTTCACTTTCCAACAGATCTAGAGGCTTAGGGTAAGATTATTCGTCAGACTCTTCAAAGTTTCAAGACTCTGCCACATCAGCTTTCCACCAACTTTTATTATTTATTTATCGAAAATTTTCCATGGTACCCCTGAATTTTGTCAAATTTCCCATGGTACCCCCGCTTTTAAGAATCTGCCCATGGTACCCTTAAGGTTCTACTTTTGTGTCCGTGGTACCCTTTCATGTAACGGCTGTTAACAGAACGTTAACTTTTGATGACGTGGCAATAGTTATGAAACTAAAAATTTAAAAAAATATGAAATAAAAATAAAAGTTTGAGCATTTCCCATGATACCCCTAAATTTTATTCATTTTCCCCATATATCCTTAACTTATAACAAAAGAAGAATCATGTTATGTCATTACTACTCATTACCCAAAAAATTAATTAGGTTATGGATTTAAGAAGAGATTATATAGAAAATGAATCCTAACTTACTTGACTATGTTAACTTAGTATAATAAGCTAGACAACTGTCTAACGTGGCTATGTAAATTAAAAGAAATATTTGAGGAATTAAGTTAATGATGACATGAAGACAAAGATGAAAATTTTGTTCAAGGTCTCACTTATATTTTAACATAAAAGTAGCATTAATTATGTATATGTTGATGTTGAATAAGAGTAAATCGAGATGACACACAGAATGATAGCAAAAATAACCTCCTTATCAAGCTATTACATTGCTTAAGAAATCTAGTGGGAAAATTGTATAACAAAATTGCTCAAGGGTACCATGGAAAAATTGTTACAATTCAGGGATATCTGATGAAGAATATATAAAGTACAAGGGTACCATGGGAAATGCGAAACTTTTATTTTTTTATTTCGTATTTTTTATTAATTTTTAATTTAATAATTATTATCACGTCATCAAAAGTTAACGTTCCGTTAACGACTGTTACATGAAGGGGTACTACGGGCACAAAAATAGAACCTTGAGAGTACTATGAGCGAATTCTTAAAAGTAGGGATACCATTGGAAATCTGACAAAATTAAGGGGTACCATGGGAAATATTTGTTTATTTATTATTCAGACTCATCTCAGACTTTATACATTATGCCTTAGACTTACCTCAGACTCTACTTTTCCATTACACTTTTTTATGCTTGAGAGACTTTGTCAAGACTTGAGTAGATTATTGGTAGTCTTTAATGAGTCTTGTCTTAAAACTTACCAAAGTCTTGTCTCAGACTGCCAATAATTTTACCCTTACACTATCGAACACTCTCATTAGTACAGTGGTGCATCATAGCGGGCCAATCCAACCCAGCCCAGTCTCTTGCGCCGAATTCCAGCAACCCGGCCAGCACTCGTGTCAATCCGACCCAACCCGATGTCAGCCTCAGGCTGGGATAATGCCGCAACTTTCCCGGTCAGGCCAAGGCTGGGATAATGCCGCAACTTTCTCGGCCAGGCCATGTTCGAACACTAATAAAATATCGATGAACGTATCCTATCGTACATCGTAGATGAAAAAAATCTCTTGCCAGCTTCGAAATTGTCCTTAGCTTAGTACAATGGGCCACTAAGGCAACAATGGGGTATATATGTAAGTGCATTATTTTGCAGGTAATTTAGGTATGTCTTTTACTCTTTTGTATATTTAGAAGCACAACTTCTCATTGAAAACGGTGACTATCCGACATAAGCTGAATACGGATAGTGCCCTCTCACAATATGCAAGTGGCACTATTTATGGGATGCTTCATTTCTCCCCCACTTGCCCTCCCACTTGCCTTATTGTGAAAGAGGCACTATCCGTCTTCAGCTTGTGACGGATAGTGTCCGTCACAAGACGCTTTGATTTAGAAGATGTAGAGCACTAATTAAGTGATGTGATTTTTCTTGTCGTAGGACAAAATACTTTAAAAGTAGGGCGAAGTGTCTTGGCAATTTGGCATTGAGCTAGGAACCTCAATTGCATACTATTCAATGATCACCAATTCTTATTTCAGACCGTCATATCCGTCTGAAATCTTCAGACGGATACCATTTCCTCTCACAAATGACCCATCAAGGGCAAGTGGGGTGAGCACATGGGGTGGCCCACCTTGTCCCCTCTACTCATATTGTTAGAGGTCTTTACCGTTTGAAGATCCGACCCGTCTTAAGCAAGACTTACTCATCAATGATATATACTACAATTGTACTAATGTGAATTGAAACTAATGTCCATGGCTCCATGCATGTTGCATTGTTGCCTATTCCTCATCTTGTAACCTCCTCTTGTTACCTTATCTATTACCTTATCTTAAGTTGATCAACAATTCATAGTATGATAGTATGATACCCTGGTGATCATGTACTTTAATTAGTTCCGATAATTAGGCCTGATGTAATACATCAGATGCGTGTTCCTTTTTTCCAAAGTAACTCTTCTAGTTACTATCCAAACATTAGTTTTTGTAGGAATCGTAACTCTAAAAAAGGACTAACCTTTTCTTTAAACACAAATTTTTGTAGCATTGGATTAGGTAAAAAATTTGTCCTATATATTCATGTAGACTTAAGACGGATAATACCTTTTTTTTTTCAAATGCCTTCTTATATTTTGTATTAAGAGATATTTTTTATTAACATGTCAATTCACCCTTTTGGTTCAATCACTTAATCTTATCAAAGCGTCTTGCTTGTGACGGGTACTATCCGTCACAAGCTGAACATAGATAGTATCCCTCTCACAATAAGGCAAGTGGGAGGACAAATGGGGGGAAATAGAGCACCCAATGGTGGGTGTCACTTGCATATTGTGAGATGGGCACTATCCGTCTTCAGCTTGTGACGGATAGTACTCGTCTTCAAGGACAATTTGTGTAATCTTATAGCCATGTGCTTTTGGGGATTAATTAAGTAGGAGAAAAGGAATCATGAGCAAATCAATTACTAACTGATAAATATGTTGCCATCTGATAGAGATTAGAGTAGGCCAACCAAATTATTACATATAATGCTCCTCGTGACTCTTTGACTATTCCATGCCTACTCAACAAGTTTGTCGCACTCTTAATTACCGCAAATTCTTATTTAAGATGACACTATTCGTCTTAAGCTTAAAACGGATAGTTTCGTCCTAAAAGAGACTCATTGCCTAATTAGCTTCAATCCGTCTCCCTTCGTCCCCATCATCCGTTACAAGTAAGACTTGCCGGAATAAGGTAAGCCATGAGTAACTCGTTAAGGATCATTACCATGATGTGGTACAGAGGCTAAAATAGCAAGAGGATGTAATTCAAACTAAGAGTGTAAGATCCAACAAATTCAGAATCCGATGTTGCCCGACATAATTTCACCCTCATCTTGACACCAATTCTTGCTTAAGACCGTCTTAACTTAAGACGGTTTTCACACACAATTGAAATTGAGGTGTCGTCTTAATCACCAAACTAGTACTCCTTCATTAGGCAACATTAGAACAGAAAAATCTCCTGATGAACAGCAAAAAAAAAAAAAAAAAAATGTTTTGGTTCCGGGAATTTTTACGGAAATGTAGGAATATCGACTTCCTAGAAACTTCCGGTGCCTACATAATGAAGGAACAGACTTACATATTCCATGAAGTTCGAGTTCCTTGATCAACCAAACGATCAGTAACTTAGATTACCAAAATGCCAATGCGAGTATGCGACGACTTTGTTAGGATTCAAGTCTCCTCTAAAGTGAGAAGTGTCCTTTCAACCCACTTGTGTCCTTTTGGAATTGAAGAGCTGGACTATATTGAAAGATAGTGAAGACAATGTGTACTCCCTCTCTCCGGTCACTTGTGGTTGTGTCCTTTTGGAATTGACCGGGACGGACAGAGTAATATATAATGCAATAGAACATTACACTTAAGTATCTCACTTCACTCCTAGGAGTAGCTAAAAAAAAAAAAATGAAATCTTCAGTAATTAGTACACCAGTTTCCTTTCATAAAACATTCATATCTCTAATATTACTATTTTTACTACAATGCTCAAACTACAAAATTGTCCTATCCACCCATCATTCTACAAGAGAAGCCTTAGAAATCATTATCGGTGGCGGCGGTGGTGGTGATGACGATGCCCCGTCTCCCGATACCTCACAAAATTGCCCTCCACCACCGCCTCCACCTTGTCCTCCTCCCCCTGCACCAATGTTACGCCCCTCGCCACCGCCCCCTGTACCAATGGTACGCCCCTCACCACCGCCCCCTGTACCAATGGTACGCCCCTTGCCACCGCCCCGTGCACCAAAGCCACCCTCATCGCCGCGACCAGCAACTCAACCTAGGGTTGATGTAGCAAGAGAAGTCATCCTTGAATTGAAGAAAAGAATCACAATTGATCCAATGAACATTACAGACTCATGGCAGCCGAACAGGAACGCATGCGATTATACAGGTTTTCACTGTGCGTTTCTTCATGAGTTTACACAAGCCGGGGTTTATGCAGTCCTATTTAATGGCTATGGATTCGGCGGCCAGGATCTAGGTGTTGACAATTTCTTAGATAAGCTCCAAGATGTGTCGCTAATGCATGCAAATAGCAATCATTTTAAAGGAACTATTAATGATTTAAGTCATAAGACTCGTTTATATGAGATCGACCTTAGTAACAACAATTACGAAGGAGAATTTCCTAGAAATATCTTTAGTGCTACCAACCTAATCTACTTGGATATCAGGTACAACAAATTATCGGGTTCCGTACCACCCGAGATCTTCATGGTGAATCTACTAGTCCTATTCATAAACGATAACATGTTCGACCAAGAACTTCCATACGCTTTGGGTTCAACACCGGCGGCCTTTCTAACCCTTGACGGAAACAGGTTCACTGGCCCAATACCAAGGTCCATTGGGAAAACTTCCAGCACACTTCTCGAGGTACTTTTCTTGAACAACACTCTATCAGGCTGTCTACCCTATGAGATTGGGTTACTAAAAAACACCAGGGTCTTCGACGTGAGTCGAAACTACCTAACAGGGCCAATCCCGCAATCATTTGCTTGCTTGGCCGGAATGAAGTTTTTGGTTTTGTCCTATAACCAGTTTTACGGGACAGTGCCGGAGCTGGTGTGTAAGCTACCCTTGTTGATGAAATTGACCTTGAATAACAACTACTTCACTCAAGTCGGTCCGGAATGTATGAAGTTGATCCGTTCGAAAGTATTGGATGTGAGCAATAATTGCATATTGGGTCTTCCCAATCAAAAGTCACCGGAAGAGTGTGCTAGGTTTTTTAACAAACCAAGGACATGTCCTGATTCCAACATGAACTTCATTCCCTGCAAAGGTAAAGCTGCTTACCTGGAGTCCAATGCGGCGTTGGAGTCCGTCCCTCGGTTCCAGTCACCAGTTACTTATCCTGCCCTAAGTCCCAAGCCTAATTGATGAAATTATGGCTTAATGTTATTGTCAACTAATGTGATAGCTAAGTACTTCGTAAGTCCGTATATGTTTTATGTAACGGTTTCACTCTTCCTATATATGGTATTTTTCGTTTTCAAGGTATAAGCTTGTTTATCTTGTATATTGATCTTAATTAACATCTACTATGTTAATTTAGATTTAGACAAGCTTTAGCTATCGTAATTTGTCGTTACTTTGATATTTATTAAGAGATTTTCGACATTTTATCAGAAGGTGACAAATTATTTATGTAGGTATTAGAAATCGGCAACACGAAGTTTTTCCCCCTCCACTTGGCTCTCTCCCTTACAACCAAATTTTATGGTAATCTAGTTCTAAAATGATAAGGTCCGCCAAGAAAGACTGTCAGTGCAAGTGTAATCTCGTTTTAGTTCGAACACCATCAATATCAAAATTGTTATTGTAGCTCCTTCTACCGTGAAAGACGAGTAAAATTTTAACAACCAAAAGTCTCAAGCAAACAAAAATGGCATTGAGGTATTCTCTAGAGCAAACAAAAATGGTATTCTCTTGAGCATTATTCATATTATCGTATAGATGCTAAAAATGAGTGAAGAAACCGACCTCGAAAGTCTTTATCTTAAGATAACATTTAACTTATGCTTCACCTCTTCTATCACTTTGGACTGCACAAACCAACAAAGGATGCGAGTAGATAAGTATATCATATACAATTATTGAAGCACTAAAGCAAACTGTCGGTACCCAATGTCAAAAAAACAAGACAGCACTTCGTATATCAGAAAGAGAGTAGTACTGTATAGAAGGGAGAATACCTGTAAATCATTTATTTCCTCGTCTGTGAGATTACGCTCCATGGACCGATACACGATTCTATAGCAGTGACTGGTCATCCCTTTCCTATTAGTAAAATTGTCGATTAGTCGAACCTGCAAGAAAGGCAAGTATGTTTTAAGGAATATCGTTACAGTACGTATGACATCCAGTGCTCTTTCTATGGGCAATGCTCCTTCCTATGGAAGAGTAATGGGGTCGGATACATGCAACCTTTCTCTTATGTTAAAAACACAGATTTTCCAGATAACCTGTAACGAAAATTGATTCAACGGACTCTTACTCTACCATATAAGAAACACACAAAATTTGGTGAGCAATTTGCTCGATTATGTACGCCGTAGGAGTAAGAATCTAAGAGCCAAATGATACTGAATCCATGGTCCACAAGGGAACAACTATCAATAATGTGGAGATAATGGATCCATGGAGAACAATATAAGTAACAATTATCAATCTTCTAAGCAAATTACAGTGGTGGAATCCTCGAGTTAAAGATTGGTGATTAAAGTAGCGGATAATATGGTCTTATTGATAAAAGAATGAGAAAAAATTATTAGGGAAACAAAGGTGGAAAAATACCTCCTCCACAAGATCTCCTCCAATACCACGAACCACTTCGCATAAGTTGTTCTCGGTAAATGAATCATTAAGCCAGAAGGTCATATCCTTATAGCAAGGAGGAAACTGTGAATATATCAAGGGTCAATAGTACCTTTCAAAAATACAAATATTAAACATTACTTACATGGAGAGACTACGCACTAACTAGTTTCACTGATTGACTGCTGCGAAATGGTCTGAAGGGAAATTTGAGTTTTATTGATAAGACTGCTAGTGCTACTTTACAATATAAGAAGCGTGATATTCCATCATATTAAAGCGGCAAAGAATGACGAGTTTTCGGCTCCGTCGAAAAAAAAATGATCCCATCTAATAAATTGCTTATAACAGTCTAAAAATTTTTAAGACCTGCTTACCTTTGAGAAGGGCTTAAACTTAACGCCAAGCTGGCCTTTAGAGAACTGCAACATGGGAACCAATCAGAAATTGAACCATATTTTTTGGTAAAGCAAAAATAATTGGCAGAGGAGACAAAGTCATTAGATAAAATACGATTTGGGTGAATCTGACCTGAGAAATAAATCGCTCATCGGTTGACCAGAAAAGTCGGATATCAGGAATGTCAAATAAGACCATTGCTAGCCTCTCCAATCCCAGACCGAAAGCCCAAGCATAATTTTCAGGTTTACCACTTCTCTTTAATATTTCTTGCTCCATCACCCCGCATCCCAACACTTCCAACCATTTCTCCTGCCAAAAGTATTTTAATTTCATGAGACTATTTGACAAGAAAAATATGAAAACTAGGCAATTCAGAAAACAGGAAGCATGCAGAAGAATGTTTGCAAAGAAATGTCATCCACAGTATATGAACATGTTCTAAAGCATAAAATTCCAGCAGTCTAAAATTATATATTCAGAAGGTAAGATAGACAGTCGATTTTTATAAACAAGTAAACCATGATTACTTTTATCATACAACGAAAAAACTTCTTATTGGATAACGTCGGTAAAGAAAGCAAAGTCAGACAGACTAAAACCAATAAGCTTTTGGTGTAAAGGGAAGTTTTGAACTGATAGGTTTCAAACCGCGTATCACCACTTGATGACTTCAGCAATCAACAAAAAACAGATATTTTAAAATTAATTTATCCAACATCCAGCTGATTAGAAGTAATGAGAACCGGAGACCGGATCTAATTATACTCCCTATAACTGAGAAAATAAGGCAGGAAAATTATATGCAATATGAAGATAAAATAGTAATCAAGCTATGCCTGCATTGAAGAAGCTCACACCGAATATAATACATTCCAACTGTAGGAATTCCTTTGATTAACCTCGTGCATTTGGTTACCACTTTGATCCATAGCATAGCTATGATCTTAACTTAAGATCGAAAATTTTAAAGTGTTTCAACTTTCAAGAGCAAAATTGAAAGTAGACACTGACAGAGTAATTATTTCATTCAATGATACACAATAAAGATCAAATATATACCTGAAAGTATATTTCTAATTCAAATGATGGGCTGGTGAATGGAAAGTAAGTGTCAACCCAACGCATCTCTACAGCACCTGTAAGGGGCATACAGGACTACAGTTACACTATAAACAACAATCAAACAATATACGCAGAACATCATGTGTTCTAAAAGACTAAAACAATTACGGAACATGATGTATCAAAGGCAAAGATATGATCAGATCCCAATTCGCGTCAAAGTAAACAAGTTCAGATACTGAAGAGCACAGTCGCATTCGTGAGTACACCTCGTCAAAATCTTTCTCCTTCACACTAAACTACGCAGTATTTTCATAAACATGTGTCTGTTACTCTTATATAACATTCACAAATCACAATCAGATAACAAATTCTTTGGTTTAATTACCAAATAGGTGACATGCTAAACCCTCAAGACATCTCTTTAAATCCTTAGCCGTATAACTTGTAGCATCGCTGCCAGATGTCTCCCAATCTCCCGGGGAAAAAACACAAACTCCTTCCATCTACACAGCAAAAAGAATTAAAATATGCAACGCCACAATGAAAGATGTAACTACAATTATCAAGGTAGGGTGAGAACCTGATGAAACACGGGATAGTGGGTTGAGTCAACAGAATCTCTTCGATATACATCTCCAGTTACGAGAAAATTAGTGTGTCCACGCCTCAACAGCTCAGCTTGATGGGCACTTGTATGGCACCTCAATACAGTTTGTGAGTCAACATAGTATGTATCATTATAGCTCCTGCTTACATGATCMGCAGGAACCAAGACATCATCAAAATTCTGCAAAGAGGTACATATAATGTTAGTATGGATGGACTACTCGCGTATCTGAATGAAAAAGGACAGTAGCAAATAAATGCATCAAAGCAATATAAGCTCAGTTTTGGATGAATTTACTAGTTGTCATTAAA